>PVJN01015850.1:0-43543 GCA_004026805.1 Lasiurus borealis
TTAGCTGTGTCTATTAATGGAAGAACTTCTGTGCTGGAGACACCCCTATAAGGCAGGACTTGCTTCAGTGGGGCTTTGGTGCTCACTGAGTCTGTCTCTTGAGTGTGTCACTTATGTATGTGAGGAGCTGAAATCTAGTGTCTTCTCACACTGACCTCTAGGTACACTGGTTCCTGGATCTCCAATGAGGTGCAAGTCATCTAGTGTCTGAGGCCACCCAGCAGGAGCTACAGGGAGATCTGCAGATTTCTCTTTTTGGCTTGCAGTTTGGAAGTTTTGGAGTTATCTGACCCAGTTGCAATTTGTTAGGTTAAGCTGCTAGAGGGTAGACCATTCATATGCAAAAGCCGCTGTGCACAGCTGGGTGGGTTTGTAAATTGGGCGGGTCAGGGTTTCAGGGAATCGCTAGGCATGGCAAACAGTGCTGGCTGTCAGTCAGCCCTCTCTGCTTCTCCATGTTTCCACATCCCCGTGTCCCATGTCCCACACCCCAGTGCAGTAAACAATGGTTCCTGTGCACACCTCTGCGAGAGAGACACCCTCCCTTTCTGACCCAATGGCAGACAGTCCAGTTTCTTCCTGTATGAGTCTGGGTCCCCAGAATCTCGCCAGAAACTGGAGTTCAGAGCGGTCGGGAACTTATAACTCCCTCCCAATTCATGTGCATCTCCATACCTCTGCCTTTCTGAGCCTCTGCACATCCTACCAGGTCTCAATGCACTTCTTTCTTTCTAGCTGTAGAACTTCCACTCTGTCAGCTTTCCTGTGGTTCTGGGGGATAGTCGTTTTGTCTTTTAGTTGTAGTTTTGGTGTGGTTGTGAGAGGCAGCACGTATAGGTGTATACCTTATGCCGCCATTTTGGTTCTATCTTATATCAGGTTTTAACTGAAGGCATGTATTTAACCCTTCTAACCCCACATCTGCCTGTCCACCCAAGTTCTTAAAAGTGCAGAGAGAATACTGGTGATTGCTGTCTACCAGATTGCAGAGCCTCGTATGCACTTATGCCAGGTTGGAATAACTGTAGGTTGCCATTTATTTAACTTCTTATGCTGGCAATGCACAAAGGCACCTGAGACCTGCCACTTAGCTTTGGGTTCTTAAGGGTTGTTTGTTGTGGGAGAGGACTGTGCCTCACAATGGTGGTCCAGGTAACATTTAAGTTTGGATAATATAAATATGAAGTCCCTAAACTCTATTCATAGGCATTTTCTTCCCTCTCTATGCTTTTTCTTCTCCTTCTTCTTCTCTTTCTCCTCCTCCTCCTCCTCCTTCCCCTCTTCCTTCTTCTTTAATCCTCACCAGAGGATATGTTCATTGATTTGAGAAAGAGAGAGAGAGAGAGAGAGAGAGAGAGAGAGAGAGAGAGACAGAGAGAGAGACACAGAGAGAGACAGAGAGAGAGAAAGAGAGACTGATTGGTTGCCTCCTGTATGCACCCTGACCAGGGATCATACCCATAACTTTTTTGGTGTACTGGACATTGGTCCAACCAACTGAACCACCCAGATGGGGCTATGCACCTTCTCTCTTAATTGCCTACAGCTCAGTACTACTAAACTGTTCCCTAAGTGCCCAGTGCATCTAGTTGTGGGACCCCAGAGACTTGCCTTCTAAGGACAATAGTCCCAAGGAAATATGGTTGGCAAGTACAGAACCTAGACTTACAATTATCTTCTGACTAAATCCATCCAGGACAAGTCTCTTTGGATCGAACCTTATAATATTTTTTTTAAATTAAATCTTAATAAAAATAAAGCTTCTGTCTTAATTATATTTCCTCTTGCACATCCAGGAGCATCTGCAGTTTCTTGCAGCCACGAGAAAGAGGCTTGAGTTTTTGTAAATCCATTTTTTTTGGCTGAAGAACAGCTTTAATCATAGCTGCTGCTGTTACCATTTAATGGTTATCAGCTATAAATATGCCAAGAAATACATAGACTAGAGCTAATTCTTTCAACAGCCCTGAAAGACAAATGTTGTTATTCCCATTTCTACATGACAAAAAAAAACGAGGTTTAGAGAAGTTAAGTAACTGCTCCAGGTCATGCAGCTATTAAGTGCAAATTCATGATTCAAATTTAGGTCAGTGTGACTCCAAATTATGATGTTTCCTACTCTACCATGTTGCTTCTTTAAAAAAAAATAATAAAAGAAAAAGGAAAGAGAATAAAAAAAATAAAAAATTAAAAAATTAAATCTTTATTATTCAGATTATTAACATTTGTTTCTCTTTTTTCCCCTCCATAGCTACCCTCCACCCGGCTTCCACCCCACCCTCTATCCTTAACTCCCTCCCGTTGACCTCATCCATAGATGTATGATTTTTGTCTCTCCCTGCACACCCCTCACTCCCTGACCCCCTGAGAATTATCAGTTTACTCCCTTTCTGTGCTCCTGATTCTATTATATTCACCAGATTATTATGTTGATCAAATTTTTAATTCACTTAATTTTTATATTCACTTGTCGATAGATATGTATTTGTTGTTCATAATTTCTTATCTTTTACCTTTTTCTTCTTCCTCTTCTTGAAGAGTACCTTTCAGCATTTCATATAATACTGGTTTGGAGTTGATGAACTCCTTCAGCTTTTTCTTCTCTGTGAAGCTCTTTATCTGCCCTTCAATTCTGAATGATAGCTTTGCTGGATAGAGTAATCTTGGTTGTAGGTTCTTGCTGTTCATCACGTTGAGTATTTCTTGTCACTCCCGTCTGGCCTGCATCGTTTCTGTTGAGAAATCAGCTGACAGTCGAATGGGTGCTCCCTTGTAGGTAATGAACTGTTTTTCTCTTGCTGCTTTTAATATTCTTTGTCTTTTGCTCTTGGTATTTTAATTATGATGTGTCTTGGTGTAGTCCTCTTTGGATTCCTTTTATATGGAATTCTATGTGCTTCCTGGACTTGTAAGTCTATTTCTTTCACCAGATGTGGGAAGTTTTCAGTCATTATTTCTTCAAATAGGTTTTCAGTATCTTGCTCTCTCTCTTCTTCTGGCACCCCCACAATTCTGATGTTGGTACACTTGAAGCTGTCCCAGAGCCTCCTTACATTATCTTCACATTTTTGGGTTGTTTTTTCTTTTTGCTTATTCAATTGAGTGTTTTCTGATTTTTTATATTTCACATTTTTTACTTGATTCTTGCATTTCTCTAGTCTGATGTTAGATCTCTGTATAATATTTTTTATTTCAGTCAGTGTATGTTTAATTTCTAGTTGGTTCTTTTCCATCTCTAGTTAATCCTTTTCCATCTCTAGTTGGTCCTTTTTCATCTCCTCTTGGGTCTCACTAAATTTATCCATCTTTTCTAGGATATTCTTGAAAAACCTTATAAGCGTGGTTTTGAACTCAGTCATTTGTTTTCCTCCATTTCTTATGTGATCTCTTCCTTTGTCTCCACATTTTCACTATGCCAGGAGAACTTCTGTGTTGGATTCAGCCTTACGATACCAGACTTGCAAAACTACAAAAACCTCTGTTGAACTTGGGATGGGAGTCTCAGGGCTTAAGGGACTGCCTTGCCTTCCAGTTGGCCCCACCCTCCACGGCCCCTGGGTCTCATGTGACTGGGTAATCGCTGGAGCGGTCTCTGTGCGCACACACACACTCGCACTGTGTCTCTAGACTGCTACCTTTTTGGCTCCCCTGAGCTCTGGGACCATATGAGTCTGGGTCCCCAGGGTTTCGCCCAAAATTGGGGTTCAGTGGAGTTAGAAGTGGTGCAGTTGGGAGGGTCTGTCTCCTGCCCACTCGTGAAAGCCAGCAGCACAATCAGCAGTCTGTCCTCTGCACGCAGTGCTGTGTGCTCCACCAGACTTCTGCCCTTTTGTGACTCCTCTAAATTTCTGTGCACTTCTCCCTTTTCACAGTCCAAACTCCCCCCGTATGAGTTTAAGCTGGATGTGGGGTTTAGTGCTGTAGGATAAGGGGTTCAATGTAGTTGGGAGTCTCCGTCTCTCTCCTGCCAGGTACTCTAGCACCCGATCTCTCCATGCGTGTGTCTCCGTACCTCCGATTTTTGCAGCTCCCCCGGGTCTCCGTGAGCCCCTTTCTTTCCTTCTAGTTGTAGAATTTCCACTCAGCCAGCTTTCCTGTGGTTCTTGGATGATGTCCGTTCTGTCTTTTAGTTGTAGTTTTGAAATTGTTGTGCGAGGCAGTAGTGTAGGTATTTACTTATGCCGCCATCTTGAATTCTCTCCCAAACCTTATAACATTTTGTCCTGTCTCCATTCCTTTTCAAAATATATCTATCATGTGTTTTCTTCTTTTTATATTATACAAGTGATCCGGTGCATGGATTCATACATATTAAAAGGAAATTAATTAGAAGGTGGTCAACAGGGTGAGACTGGGTGAGATGGGCCAGAAATGCCCTGGAGCCAACCTCCTGTGGTCCCTAACTGGCATCTGCAGAGTGAATGGGGTCCCTCTGGCAGGTGGGGTCCCTTGGCCTGGCCTGTAGGGATCGGGTTGAAATCAGCTCTCTGACATCCTCCAAGGTTTGCTGAGGTACATGGTGTGGAATGCAAAGACAAGTGTGCAATAAACTAGATTCAGGGCCAACAGTGCCCTAGCAACAACATAACCCATGGCCGATGGTGAAATCGTATGGCCCTGTGAGGAATTGGGCTCCCTCCTCTCTGGTTTGGGGTGCATCACCCAAGAACTGCTGCTGCCAAGTCACTGCAGCTTGGCAATGCCTGTATTGAGTTTCTGCCCCCTGGTGGTCAGTGCACATCATAGCAACTGGTTGGATGGTTGGACACTTAGCATATTAGCCTTTTATATAGAGAGACAATAACTATTCTTTGATAATCCTATGTAATAAAAGGCTAATATGCAAACTGTCCCTTTGGGAGTTCCACTGACAGGGAGTTGGACTGCTCACTATGATGTACGCTGACCACAAGGGGCTAACATGAAACAGATGGCAGCTGGGGGAAGGAAGGCTCCAGCTGGCTCTGATCACTGAACAGGCCTAGGGACCCTGCCTGTGCACAAATTTCGTGCACCAAGCCTCTAGTTTCTAATAATTAATAATGATAACATGGTATTCTTTCTGGAATGTTGGCATTGTAACCAAAGATTATTTATGTCACAGGCTAATGGGCATATATATAGGAATATCCCCCAATCATTCCATATAGGTAGTCATCTTGGGGTGAAACCAGCCCCCATCCTGTTTTTTATTTTTTATTGTATTTTTTTTTCACATCCTGTTTTTTTAGTGTTTAGGATAAAAATGCTCTCTGCCTTAAAAATAGTGGGGCTATGTTGTCTTCATGGTTGTGAACAGATAGCACAACCAAATTCCTCTTATGTGCAAAAAATCCTAGAGGGGTAGCATATCAATCATGTGGGACTTCATTTGAGTGAGGTTATCAATTTTGACCTAGTGACATCTAGATGAAAGCTAGCCCTTAACACAAAGAAATCCACTGAGAGATGAGATTTAGTACACAGAAGCCAGTGGGATAAATCAAGCCCTTAAGGAGAGAAGGTACTGTACTGAGCGTTACAAAGGAAAGAGAAATAAGTCAGATCTGAGCTAAAGGGCACCTTGTGCACAGGGCAAGCAAGGCAGGATAATTGGTCATTGTGCACGAGGCCTACCTGCCCTCAGGGAATGGCAAAGTCAGCACAATGAGGGGTAGGGAGTGTAACTTGAACCAAGGCCAGTGTGGTCCAGAGGTTAAGTGTTCTGGAGCTGGAAAATGGCAGCTGGGTTTGAACTATCACTGCTCTACTTATGACCTGTGTGACCTGAAATAACTTATCTACCTCTCTGAGCTGCAGCTACTTCCCAGAGGAAATAAAGACTATAATACCTTCCCTGTGTAAAGCCCTTAGCAAAGCACTCCCTAATTGTCAATTATCATTATTAGTCCAAGTAAGTGCTTCAGAAGGAAAATTTTTTTCAAAACACTAAATCCAGACAGTGGTTCTCTACAGTGTTTTCCATGCTAGCTAAAATCTGGAAACAGCTTTCCCTGTAATTAAGGAAGAGCTAAGGTGATGTATACACTTAATAAAATATTTTGCAGCTGTTAGAAATTCTAACAATCATGACTATGAAACAATATGGAAAAATACCAGGTGATTTTGAAGGCTAGGCAGAGACAGGGCAATACAGTTAGAGAGCCACATATTTAATAATATGAAGTGTCACAGTATTATGATTTAAAACAACTGGCATGGACTAGAAATAATTTATACATTTTCATATGACATGGAGGCCCAGACAGGTCAAGGAAGTTATGGAGCAGGCAGAAATTGAGCTGGGAAAATAGATAGAATTTCTATTAAATATGGAAGAAAGGCTATCTATATATATATAAAAGGCTAAGTGACCGATTGAACATCCGTGTGACCATCCAACTGATGGCCAGTACATATGTCACACCCTGGCAATCTATATATATAAAAGGCTAATATGCTAAGTGTCTGTCTGGGTAATGACATCATGTAGCAACACCCGGCTTCCTCTCCCTTGTGACTAGCAACTAGCTTCCTTCCAGTTTCTCCAGCCCAGGAACATGACTTGCTTTATAGTAGAAACATTTTACACTAACCCAATGTCTGTGATGTGTTTTCCTATGCCTCATCTCATTTGATCCTCAGAGAAGTTCTGGAGTAGGTAGATAGGAAACTTGGTGGAATCCTATTTTCTTTTCATTAGCTGGGAAATGGAGATTTAGAAAGCTTAGAAACTTGACCTGACTGAAAAGAAGTAAGAAATGATGGAACTTGAAAATTACTTCAGGTTTTCTCACTGTGCAGAATATAGTTAAACACTTATGCAGTTAAATATTTTACCTGTTGTTCTCCCTCTGTGGCCTACAATAATAATGAGCTTCATGTTGATATTTGCTGCTGTGTTGATGACAATTACCTGAAAGAGAAGTTGGGGTGTTTCACTGGGCTGGAAAAAGTTTGGCTAAGTCAGAAAGCAGGTCTAATTAAGCAAGTTTATTCTATAGTTGATTTGCACATGTGTGATACGTAGAAAGCTTTCATTGGTGCCAATAGCACACATGTGTTTCAATCTGTCATTGTTGATTGTGACACTTCTATTATAGAGAAAGAGTGAATAGCAATATTAAAATATTTCCTCTAATTAATTTCCTTTCAATGTGCACGAATCTGTGCACTGGGCCACTAGTTTATCTATATGAGAGGCTAAGTGACCGACCAACCATCTGTCCGACCATTCAACCATCTGGGAGATATAACATGCATTGGCAATTTAAAAATAAATGTTGCCCTAGCTGGTTTGGCTCAGTGGATAGAGCATTGGCCTGGGGACTGAAGGGTCCCGGGTTCGATTCCAGTCAAGGGCATATACCTTGGTTGCTAGCACATCCTCAGTAGGGGGTGTGCAGGAGGCAACTGATCGATGTTTCTATTTCTTTACCCCTCTCAGTAAACATTCAATAAAATATATTTTTTTAAAAAATAAATAAATATTGACTCATGCATGTGCAATACATATAAAGCTCTCATTGGCACCAATCTAGACAGAGTAGGAATATTCCTACCTGAACCCATTTTTGGACATGGGCAGTTATATGTTGCTTTCTCTCGAGGTCAAAGAGCATGTGACATTAGAGTTTAAGTTGTAAATACAGCGGTACCTTGAGATACGAGTTTAATTCATTCCGTAACCTTGAGGCGTGGGAAACTATGAGACACTCGAGTCTCGGTAAACTGGTAGGTTGTGTGCAGCCAGCCGATCCGCACGATTACTCCTATCTCAAATGTTGCTCATATTTCAAAGCAAAAATCACTCGCTCAACAGCTCGTATCTCAAAAATCTCGTATGTTGGGGCACTCGTATCTCGAGGTACCACTGTACTTCATCACAAGGGAAATTAGTCAAGCACTCTGAAAGTGTTTTTACTCTTAATGTGGTACACAGGGAGGTATTAGAATAAGTTCATCAATTTATCAGTCATTATTTTTATCAATGTTTTTATTGTTTTTAGATCATGCCTTTGTTATTGTTATATCATGTTATTATTTACTAATCAATTTACATATTATTTTCATATACATTTTACTAATTTTCTTTCATCTCTGACACTTCTATTGTAGGGAAAGGGTGAGTAGCAATACTAAAAGTATCTCTTCTAATTAATTTCCTTTCAACGTGCATGAGTCTATGCACTGGGCTACTAGTTTCATATGGAAGGCACAGACAGAAGCTCCACTGTGTGAAGGGAAGAATACCCGGAGAAGAGCTAGGAGACCCCAGAGGTTACATGTCAGGACAAGGTCATTAACTGGCGATTGCACTCACGGAGCACTCCGAGTGCCAGGTTGAGTTGTCTGAACTTTATGCTACAAGCCTTTGAACAGAGAGAGAGCAAGGTCTGAGGAAAAACTGGAAGCATGGGATACTGTTGAAAAGCAATGATCCCTCATAAGAAGATGAGGGGCTGAGCTTTGGGGACACGTGTGAGATTGGATACAAGGGTCTGATGCAAGTATTTAGAATGTTGTACCTTTTTTTTCTTTCATCCTTCTAATTCACACGGCTTCCCCTCCTCCCATCATCTCTCTTCCAAGTTCTTTCCTTCTGTATATTGCTGTGGGTTACCTATTTCTCTGACCTAGAGCTCTCACCAGCTCCTCTCACCCCTTTAACAGACCACGCCTCCAGGCCCTGCCTCTGGACCAGGCAGTGCGGCAGGAAGCATCTGCTGGGAAACAATGGCCAGGAGCCCAAAGGAAAAGACCTTTCTCCCTCAGGTTCTCCGCGAGTCACCCCGGGGCATGCTTTTCCCCAAGACAAAATACAAGGAGGAGTGCGCCTCGGTGGCCAGCGTGCCCCCAGTCTTTCACTTCAGCCGGCAGCACTGTGCGGACCTCAAGAACCAGTATTTCAAAAAGGCGGCTTCAGACCTTACCTTCTCTCCGGAGGTGGTGTGGCAGCGAGGGCTGGCCAGCTTGCCTTACAGCCAGTACAACTTCGATCACCTCTACAAGGCAGACAACCTCATCCCACCTCCCGTGGCGAGGAAGCCCTCGCCTGAGAAACATATCCGCCTCAGGCTGTGGTTTTCTTCAAGACCCTCAAAGAGTGCCGCCTCCAGGGCGAAGAAAACACAAAGTCCCACCTATTTTAGGAAGAAGCTGACGATGCCCCAGTCAGTCAGCGCAGTCCACGAAAGGTCTTGCCCGCCCATTCGTCATTCCTGCACCGTTCCAGACCTCATGGGCCTGCCAATGACTCCAGACCTGAACCTGGAGCGGGAAACCTGGCTGCCGCCCCACGAGAGGGAGGCCAGGGCCTGGGAGGCCATCGTGCTGGAAAAACTGAACAAGCGCACTGCCAGATGGATACAGAACAAGCGCCCCTTAAGGCCTGGGGTGTCCCCCAACAAGTGGCAGAGCTTCCTGCGCCACCAATACGACTGGAGCCACATCCGGGACGAGCTCAGTTCCGCCAGCGACCTGGAGCTCTTGAAAGAACTGGAGGAAGCAGAGATGGCCGATTTCGAGGAACCGAGTGTCACCCTGCCCGCCGTGGAGAAAAAGGAGTCAGAGATGCTGCTTCCTGTCTATTACAGGTAGACTGGCCGGGCCCCAGACACGCCTTTCAGAGTCCTGGGCTTCCCTTCAAGAATCCTTCCCGGGCTTACACTCTCCCACCAAGCTCTTGTGTTTTTCCCTGCCAGCCTGCTCCGTAGATCTGCATAAAGTAAGGTTTTCAACCTCAGCGCTACCGACATTCTGGGTTGCAGAGGGCGGCCCGGTGTATTGTAAGATGTTTAACGGCATTCCTATGGATGTCTGCCACCGGTACTCTCCAGTTGTGACAACCAAAGATGTCTCCAGACATGGACACGTGGGGCAGAATTGCTCCCCGTTGAGAACGAGTGCCGTTAAAGGGCTTGGTTCTCGACCCTTCCCTTTCTGCTGAGCCAGTCACTCTCCAGGTGCTCCCAGAAATGCATGCCTGGCGAGAGGAAGGCAGGCAAAGCCCTCCTGGCTCTGAGGTTTGGTCCTGCCTCGCTCTGAATGAGAAGCCAGCATGTCACCGACTCAGAAACTGACTGGCCCCAGGGCAGAGAAGTAAACAACCCCGGAGAAGAGAATGGCTGTGCCTGTCTCTCCTTCTCATGTACAGCTCGCGGGAAGACTGGAGCTATTCTGATATCTCTGATTCTCAAAAGCGAACTAAAAACAAGTGGAAGCCCATTCGTTTATTCACTCATTAGTAAAATATAAATTTCATTCCCACTACTTTCCAGTTGCTTTGCAAAGTGCTGGGGTTGCCACGTAAAGGAGACAGACACGAACCTGTCTTTTTAAGGTGCTTACAGTCATTACATAACCACGCCTGATACCGTGAGGAACTGTAGGAGGTGGGTTCCCTTCCCCAAGTCCATGGAACCTCGAAGGGGGCCAGCATTAAAGAAGGGCCATGCTGGGAGGGCGGGCGCTGTATTGTGCTTTCCAGGGGCTGCAGGAGGAGTGGCTCCACCGGGGAAGGGGGAAGGTGGCTGCAGTCAGGCCCTTCTGGCAGCTCCATATTCAATTGGCACCTTGGAGCCGAGGCCAGTAGCTAAACAGACGTGTTCTTTAAAAGCTCCGGTGTGTATGCGCTGAGCTTAAAAAGGAAAGGGAGCCTGGCCGGCGTCGTCCCATGCACCGAGAGGTTAGGGTTTGATTCCCAGTCAGGGCACGTTCCTGGGTTGCAGGCTTGATCCCCAGTAGGGGGCCTGCTGGCAGCAGCCAAAAGATGTTTCTATCTCTCTTTTCCTCTCCCTTCCTCTCTCTAAAAATCAATAGAAACATACTGTTTTTTTTTTTAAAAAAAAAAAAAGGTGGAAAGGGAGTGAGCTGTGGATCTGATAGAAAGGAGGGAGTCCATCTCTTATCTTTGCCCTCCTTTTCTCCCTCCCTCTCTCACACCGGCCTAGACTGCCCAATTACTTGCCTCAAGAGCAAGATGTTGAAACAAAGTCTGACAAGGCTGCCGAGTTTATCCATGAAGAGAAGATCATCTGCGAGTCCCCGAACCAGAGCTACATCCGGCAGGTGACTCGCCGAGCCGGAAAGTATGCTTACTCCACCGACAACACCTTTGAACAGGAGATTTACTTTGGTAATAGAGCTGGGCCCTTTGGTGGGGGCTGAGGGAGACATGGACATGGAAGGGAGCCGGGGGGTGACACAGTCATGGGTGTAGATGCGGTCCTAGGTGCCCATGGTAACATTTCCACAGCATTCCCTGGTCACTCTCCTACGAGCTATTTGCGTGTGGTTTGTTTGTTTTTGTTTTGTTTTGTTTTTGCCTGTGGTGTGTGTGGGGAGGGAGGGAAGGGAGAGAGATGTCTGGTGAGGAGAAAGTGGTCCTCCCTCTTCCTCCTTCTCTAGTTCTCTAAGGAGGCGGATGGTAAAGCAAGCAAGATTTGGCTTTGGGAACAATCTACCCCTTCCCTGTATACACCCTTCTCCCTCCTCTCACTTTGAGATCTTCCCCCACTGAGGTGCTATATTGGCAAAAAAAAAATATCACAGGCTTCGGAGTCAGGCAGGTCCGAGGTTAAACCCTGGGTTAATCCTTTCCTGCTAACCTTCAGCAAATGATATAATCTCTCTGAGTCTAATGTACCTCATTTGGAACAACATTAACAAAAATGCACTTCATGGGAACAGTGGACAGGAAAGCATTTATCATGCTTCTTGCCCAATGGCCAGGAAAGGTCCACCACCTTCCCTTCCAGCTTGCAATCCTTCAGACTCCTGGGCTTCCAGGATACACGAGCTCGGTCTGCATGTTCCAAGCTGTTTATCCTTTTCTCCGCCCATCTTGTTCCTAAATTGCTGTAAACTGAACGCGTTCTTAAAGTGCTTAAGAAAAAGCATTCATGACCAAGAAGAGATGACTTAGGTGGCCCTTCATTAATATCTAGCTTTTCAAAGTGAGACAGGCTCTGCCTTACTTCCAGGCCTCATGGAGCATGGCAGTCATGCATCCCAGGGCCTTAGAGGAAGGTGAAATGAAATGGGATTCGGTCTTGATAACTAAAAACCCAGGAAGAGGAAGATGGAAGGTGCTGGGGACTCATTATTTCTTTTTTGCCTCCTCTGTGTATTTTATGTATTTGACTCATTATTTCTCTATCTGTTCATAGATAACGTCCAGATCATCCATCGGATTGGTGCAAAGAGAGACCTAATTTTCCTGGAGAACCGCAACCGGTACCAAAAGCATCTAGCTAAGGCCTTCCCTGAAACCCCAGAAAGGTGGACTTTCCAGCCAGTTCCTGAAGCACGTAAGCAGGAAGCTGATAATGGACATAAAGATGGAAGTGTGGCCATTTCTTTTCTTTTTAAAATTCTCACCGAGGATATGTTTTTATTGATGAGAGAGAGAGGAAAACGTTAATGAGTTGCTTTCCCCTTCCCCCAACTCCCTGTTTGTGTCCCAACCAGGGTTTGAACCTGGTGCGGGGGACAATGCTCCAAACAGCTGAGCCACCACACTGGCTCAGGCACCATTTCTTTAGGATCCCTATTTCATAGGGCAGGGCACCACCAGCATGGAGGAGAGTCTCTGCCTACCAACTAAAAATCATCTCCTTGCCCTGCCCATTGGTTGGGCCCTTGCCCTGGCCATTGGTTGGGCATCATCATCCCATCCCTGGAAGGGTTGACGGTTAGATTCCTGGTCAGGCAGGGCACATGGCCAGCCGATCAATGTTTCCCTTTCACATTAATGTTTCTCTCTTCCTCTCAATAACAAATCTTTTTAAAAAATCATCTTATAAAATAGTCACTCTAACTAGGAAGAGTTCTTTGTGAAGCATCCGTTCAGTTGAAATAAAATAAAACTTAGGTGTAGTAAGTGCCAGTAATTAACAATAGGCAGATCCCATCTTAATGCTTGCAGGGAAGTTTATCAGACCCCTGACCGAGTACTCAGCTCTTTTCTATTGGGCTGGCTCTCCCTTCCCACTCCATCCTCAGGCCAATCTGCCTCTCAGGCCATAGCCTCATCCTCTACAGTACATCATTCTTGATTATATAAGACAGATAAGGCAGAGGGAAGGGAAATAGCCAAGAAATGAGCTAATGAAACAAAAAGTGCCCATCCTCCACGAGACTATGTATCCATTTCCCATGATTCTTTTCTTTGCAATGTCACTGTTGAGGTGGTTCCGCCATGTGCAGAGACTAGTAGCAGTAGTGACCCGTTCTTTTCCCCACCAGCCCCTAAACCTCTGTCTCTAGTGCTGCATGGCTAGGTGTCAGTCACTGGAGTAGAGAAGCTACTGATGGTGGCTACACATAGCTTCCCCAGTGCCCACACCCTCTCTTTGCGGAGGACCGCTATTATAAAGCGGTGGAGAAAGCACCCAGCAGAGGCTTGGCTTAGGTCTTGGCAAGTCACCCTTCAGGAGTTTTCATGCTTCTTTAAAATGGAGACATTAGCCCTAGCCAGTTTGGCACAGTGGGTAGAGCGTCAGCCTGCGAACTGAAGGATCCCAGGTTTGATTCTGGTCAAGGGCACATGCTGGAGTTATGGGCTCAATTCAGGAAGGGGACCTGCAGAAGACAGCCAATCAGTGATTCTCTCTCATAAATGTTTCTATCTCTCCCCTCTCTTCCTCTCTGAAATATATGATACTAATCATTCCTATAGCAAGGCACTTTTGTGATACTTATTAATACTTAGGTGACTTTGTGAATATGTTTTATAAACCATTAAGTGCTGTACAAACTCAAGGCACTATTATTAGTATGCTACCTTTCCCACAGCTCTATTCTGCATGTCCTCTGCTCTGAGAAATGGCAGACCCACAGAGACAAAGTTGATCAATGATTGCTGGGTGATAGTTGCACAACTCTGCAAATATTTTATTTTTTATTTTTATTTTTTTTCTGCAAATATTTTAAAATACCACTGAATTATATATACTTTAAGGGGATGGAATTTACAGGATGTAAATTCTACCTTAATGAAGCTATTATTTTTTCTTTAAATATATTTTATGGATTTTTTACAGAGAGAAAGGGAGAGGGATAGAGAGTTAGAAACACTGAAGAGAGAGAAACATCCATCAGCTGCCTCCTGCACACTCCCTGCACACTGGGGATGTGCCCACAACCAAAGTACATGGCCTTGACCGGAATCGAACCTGGAACCCTTCAGTCTGCAGGCTGACACTTTTATCTGTTTTGCCTTCTTCTCTACACAACTACGTCTCTGAGAAAGATCCCTGGATCTCATATCAGGGATCAAGTTAAGTCTAGAAAAACATAACAGCTACAACGATTTTTATATAACAACTCTACTTATATAATACTAGAGGCCCAGTGCACAAAATTCAGGCACTCAGGGCAGAGCAGGGGAGGGGTGTCCCTCAGCCTGGCCTGTGCCCTCTCTCAGTCCGGGAGCCCTTGTGGGATGTCTGACTGCTGGGGAGTGGGCCCAAGCCATCAGTTGGACATTCTTAGCGCTGCCACAGAGGTGGGAGAAGCTCCTGCCACCACCACTACCCTTGCCAGCTGTGAGCCCGGCTTCTGGCTGAGCAGCACTCCCTCTGTGGAGTGCACTGACCACCAGGGGGGAGCTCCTGCGTTGAGAGCCTGCCCCCTGGTGGCCAGTGCACGTCATAGCAACTGGTCATTCTGCCATTTGATCAATTTGCATATTAGCCTTTTATTATACAGGGTTTTCTTCTGTTCTATGAAGTTCCAACTGTTATTTGTCATAATTAGGAAAAATTCAGAGATGCTAAAATCTTTAAAATTTAGCAGCTTGCAGGACCCTTCTTCCTCCCAAATTAAAGGCATTAAAATTACTTAAACTAGGAATTAATGGCCCTGTTATACTCTAAATTGCAATATATCAAATATCAAATTTTAGGAGCAAACCCTTTTACACCTCTAATTATAAAAACCCAGTGGCCCTAATGCCATAATGACCAAAGACCGGCACAGGAGGGCAGCGGGGTGTGTGCGGGTGGGCAGGGCCAGGCAGTTTTGTGCGCTGGGCCTCTATTATAAACATATTTATGTGCCTAAAGATTTATTAAACTTCGAGAAAGGTTTGTAAATAGCTCAGCTTTTCTCCCCCAACCTTTTTCCCCCGACCAGTGTGTGGCTTTCTCATGTCTGCAGTCACAGCTGCCCGTGGGATTTGTACTCAGTTCCTTTTATAACCACAGGGAAGTTTGCTCTCGAG
Organism: Lasiurus borealis; assembly: GCA_004026805.1. Lineage (NCBI taxonomy): Eukaryota > Metazoa > Chordata > Mammalia > Chiroptera > Vespertilionidae > Lasiurus > Lasiurus borealis. The sequence goes on from PVJN01015850.1 coordinate 15,206, forward strand.
AATATGGTTTTGCCTTGGGTCGTAGTCAGGAATAGGAATGAGATGCTGGCTGGGACGCAGGGCCCGGGGCAGTACCTCACACTGGCACCCTGCACAGCTTGTAGGCCCAGGAAAGGAGCCCTGCGCTGGACCGCTTTGCCCACCCCAGCCAAGGAGATGCTGGTGCTGAAGGATGAGGACGGGTCCAGTAAGAGCAAGAAGATGCAGGCCGATTCCGTGAAGGAGGATGTGCCCTGGAAGCTGCTGGTCCTGCGGAGGATGCTGCAGGAATGGCGGACCGCCTGGGCTCTGAGTGAGCGGAGGGGGCGGGGGCGGGGACATCAAGAGGTATCAGTCGGGGAGGAGGGTCTCACGCTGGACTAGTGTTTCTCGGTCTTTGAAAATCCATCCCTCTCGTAAAACATAAAAATCTGGTCGCCTCGTCAAGGTTAGACTCGACGAGAGCCTTTCACGCAAAGCCAGTTGACATATGAGTACTTTTTGCATGGGTGGGTTTTACTTCAGTGATCTGTGGGGACTCACTATGTTGAGAACTCTTCACAGACAGGGACCCTGACTTACTGGCCTCTGAAACCTTATGTTCAATAAGTGATGCGTGAAGGGAAGGTTGCTGTCCACGCAATGGAAATGTAACCGTCAAAAAATCCCAAGAAACGCGTGGAACTATTTTATTCACATGGTAGTTGTCTGTGGTATAAACCACCCCTCTCCAAAATTCATTCGTGGAGTTGGGGTGATCCTATATCTCCTTTGCCCTCAGAGATATGGGAGGAGAAGTCTGAGTGCAGAGTAAGCGTCTTGCAAGGACTGTTGAAAGCTGTAAGATATGAGGACGCCAGGGCTGCTATCTTTCAGAACCTAAGGAACTAGTTTCGCTAGTGCAGGAAGAAGAGAGGTGATCCCTTTCATAAACCGGATCAGATAAACACAAAAGCGTTGAAAAAGAGATGCTAAGTAAAAGCCACTATTAGGGAGCAACTACAGATGGTGGGAGCACTGAGATAAAAGCTTGAGACCCACAAAGTGAACCGTTAGTGATAAAATGAGAATGACCTTGAGAGCCAGATGGAGGAGCCATCAAAGGCAAGGAAACCTGACGATACCATGTCAGGTATTTTGCTCAACCTTGTCTAGTTAACTCAGGTCCTATTCAGTCACTCCACGTGGTCGATCCTAGTACTAAACCCATCTGACAAATGAGAAATCTCACGCTCAGACAGGTTAAGGAACTTACCCAAGATCACACAGCTAATAATTGTGATTCCAAAATAGGTATGTCTGATAACAAAGGGCCCTTAACCACCATGTTTTATTGGCCCTTTTATTTTCCAGATGGTAACAAGGAAGCTATTTAAGCAGAGAGAGACAGAATATGGGATGAGGTTGAGGGTGGGGGGTAGTTTTTTTTGGCTGAACTAGAGAGTATATGGATCATCGGAGAAATAACTTCCCTAAGGATCCCATCTCTGAGCTAATGTTTTGCTTGAATTGTCCTGGCCTGGCAGGGTGTGTGTGTGTGTGTGTGTGTGTGTGTGTGTGTTTGGTCGGGGGGGGGGGGAGAGATGGGGGAGGAGGGGGAGCCTCATAGTTCGGGGAGGGAGGAGAGCTTCTTGTCACCTCCTGCAGTACAATATCTAACCCTGACCAGGTGGTTCTCTCCTCATTTCCCTCCCTGCCTCACAGTCATCGAGTGGCGCCATAAGACGATAGAGGGTCTGCTGCGCAACTTGGTGGACATGCACGACGATATCCGGATCCAAGCCATCATCACGTGCGCCACGGCGGCTTTAGAACGGCCCCGGATTGCCCTCGGGCAGGACCCAGGTGAGAGACGGACCTGGACTGCTTGCGAACACCAGCTGCAGGTTCCCCTGCTCTCTGAAAGTAGGATGCGCCTATGAAACCCTCTATAAGCCAAAGTGGCGTGAGGCGAAGCATTACCTCCCCTTCTGGAAGTTCGAATGTGCCACTTTGTTTTCATGGTGTGGTGATGACATTTTTAAATGCGAAAATCCTCTTCAGTTTTTTTGCAGTTAGCAAAAAAAAAAAGGTTTAACAAGACACAGGACCCAATGCTGGAAACTATAAATGCCATTGGAAGGACATACAACCAATGGGCACGCATCCCTCAAGCACCCTCTCAGATGTCACCTTTTAAGTGACACCTGGGCTGACCCTTTTTCTTCTCTGCGGCAGGTAGCATCCTACTATCACTCCAGTCCTCATACCTAGCACTCTGTCATAATTGTCTGTTTACTTTTCTGCCATCGCTATACCAATAATAGCGATTATATTTAGGCAGTGCTTTGCCATCTCTATCGTGTTTTCATATTCATCTCATTCATTCTTCCAACCTTTATTGAAGTAGACAAGGCCAGGAACTCTTTCAGGGCAGGGACTATTTTGGCGCTTTACAAAACTGCCAGGTTTTCAGAGTTTCATTTCACTTATATCCCACCTATTTCCAGATATGGGCATTTTTTTCCCTTCAAGTTTTCAAATCTGTTGTTTCCTCTCCTGGAAAACTCTTCCCCTCTTCACCTGATTAATTTCTATACTTGCCCTGCAATTTTCGGCTAAGGTGTCACCTCCTCTGAGGTGTCTTCCTCCCCCTCCACCCAGACTTGGTTTGGTGTCCCTGCTAGACATGTGTCCACACATATACATTTTTTATTATAACTGCTTATTTCCTTGAGTATTAAATAGAATGGTATATTCTCAGTGCCTGACACATAGAGAAACCCTTCAATAAACAGCAACATATATCATAATCTTATCCCCAAATTTTCCAAATACTTACAAACATCTTTTTCTCCCGCCACAACTCTGCCTTTCATGTGATCCCTTTCACGTGTCCTAGATGTCTAATTTTGTTTTGTTTCCTCCCCACACCTTCCTAAAGGAAATGATCTACTCATTATTTCTTGAAATAATGAATTGCTTCTATTCCCCTAAAATATATATTTCCATCTAGATCATTCTTAGCAGATGGCAGAGTGGATTGCAGTGGTAGTACAAAGGACAGATTAGAAGTCCTAAAACCTCAGTCACAGGTCCAGTTTCTACGAGTGTCAAATTCCTTATCTATAAAGTGAGGGTGGTTGAGGACAAACGATTAATAAAATCTTTCCCCTTCTACTTGAGAATTTGAGCTTTAATTAAATGCATACCTATCACTCTGCTAACCTGATAAGGACAAGAACTATCTTTATAGGCAATATTGCTTAAGATAGAAATGAAGCCTGACTGATTAGTTACATTTGGACTGGGAAGAACTATAAATGAAGTATAAATCTGTCAAGGGGCACCCATCCTTTAGGTTTCCATTGGATGCTGGGACTTATATAACAGCATTCCCTTTAGGGACCCGAAGATTGTAACTATGGAGTTGTTATAAGAGATACTAACCTCAGTGAGACAAAAGACTTGTTCTCACAGTGTTTTCCATCGTTCTGAGGTGTCCCCAGAGGGATCTGTGGAATGCTATACAAACCACCTCACGAACTCTGGCCAAAGGGGGTGCCTGAGGTCACCCTGTTGGCAAACTGTGCTCCTATCCTATATCCGTCGGAAGACTGGTGACTTATAATAGTCTTGTGAGTCTGTTAAACATACACACATTTCAGGTGAGCTCTGCAATATCTGCCTTGTCTACTTCCATAAAGGTTGGAAGAATGAATGAGATGAATATGAAAACAATGTATAGATGGCAAAGCACTACTTAAATATAATTGCTATTATTATTAAACACTAGAGGTCTGGTGCACGAAATTGGTGCACGGGGAGAGTGTCCTTCAGTCCAGCCTGCTTCCTCTCCAATCTGGGACCCTCTCACAATCCAGGACTGCTGGCTCCCAATTGCTCACCTGCCTGCCTTCCTGATTGTCCCTAACCACTTCTGCCTGCCATCCTGATCACCCCCTAACCACTCTCCTGCCAGCCTGATTGCCCCTAACTGCCCTCCCCTGCAGGCCTGGTCACTCCTAATTGCCCTCCCCTGCAGGCCTGGATCTCCTCCAACTGCCCTTCGTTGCAGGCCCAGTCACCCCCAACTTCCCTCCTCTGCCAGCCTGGTCACCCCTAACTGCCCTCCCCTGCAAACTTGATCATCCCCAACTGCCCTCCCTTGCAGGCCTAGTCCTTCCCAATTGCCCTCCCCTGCTGGCCATCTTGTGTCCACTTGGGGGCAGGATCTTTTGACCACATGGGGTAGTCATCTTGTGTGTAGGTCAACCTGCTTTATTACTCTTTTATTAGATAGGATAGAGGCCTGGCCCATGAGTGGGGGCCAGCTGGTTTGCCCTGAAGGGTGTCCTGGAGCAGAGTGTTTCCTTGGGGCATGGAGTGGCCTGGGCAAGGTGCCTGTGGTGGTTTTCAGGCCGGCCACACCCCTCAGCGACCCAAGCAGAGGACCTGGTATCTGGGATTTATTTATCTTCTACAATTGAAATTTTGTAGCCTGGAGTGGAGCCAAGCTTTCTGCTCACACAGCCATTGATACTTTGTTACCTTAAGCGGAGACCTGGGCCAGTCAGGGTTTGTAGAAAGCTTGGCTTCCTCCATCACCAGGGCAACTCAATCTCCCTCCTGCTCTCTCTATGGCTCTAGCCATCTTGGTTGGGTTAATTTGCATGCTCACTCTGATTGGCTGGCGGATATGGCTGGTAGGTGTCATGGAGGTACAGTCAATTTGCATATTACTCTTTTATTAGATAGGATAATATAACAGTACATAATGTAATGTAAAAACACAGAAATATATAGGGTAAATAGGTTGATCTTTATTACTAAAACTAATGGTGCAAGTCACCATAGCCTAGCTAGAAACATTCTTCTTTGGCTTGAATATAGCTTCTTCGAGGCCAGGTGATAAAGGATGGAACTGGCATACCTAGCACGGAAGCGAGTCATAAAATCCTGCCCATTGTAGGGGCCCAACTAACCTCTAATTATATTACGTAGAAGTAAGCACCTGCAACTGGTATGTGACTGTGGGAAGGAAGCTGTGTTTCAGAGAAATGCAAAGGGGCTAGCACTCTGTTTTGATCACAGACAGGAAGACTGTGGAAGCCCCATCAATCCAGGACTTGCCAGAGGTCCTACTCCCACCTCTGGAGGCTGCTCTTGGTGACCAGAATTTCAATGTGCAGATGGCAGCAGCAGTGTGCCAATATGCTATACAGTCACACAATCCCCTTGCCCAGGACATCATGCATACTGCCCTTTTGAAAGGTGAGGAACTCTCTGTTTCTTCTGACCTGGGAATATGGGGTAAAGAGGACATATCTTACCATTAGAGCTTCTCCATCTGTTCCTCTCCACTGCCATGTCTATGATGTCTACTGTCTTGGATTTCAGTTCATCTTAGAACACAGAAAAAGTAGTTCTTCCTAAGTTCTTTGACAAAATAGGTACACTGCCACCTAGTGGTGTTTCATAGATGCGTTTGACCAGAAACCATGCCCTTTCACACAACTGGATTTTGTTTTAATTGAACATACGATGAAAGAACATTTAAGAATACTTCCTGAAAATTAAAAATCACCACTTGAACACATCATGCTCCCATTTGTTCACGTTAACTTATAGGCATTGTCCACATGCACAGCAAAAAGGTCAAGTGATATGCCCACGGTGCCTACCTGCTCAGAGATGTGACTGTTCTTTGTCTGGGAAATCGGGACAAAGAACGGACTGCTTTGGCCTCTTGCATATAGAAACTTAGCAACTTTTCATTTGTTTTAAGAAAACCTCCACTCCAGACATCCTAATCTGTAAAGGGAGAAAAAACTGTCTCTCTCAGCCAGGCCTGAAGTGCCTTATTGCTGTTACCTAATAAGAATCTGTTTCCCCCTCAACATACATTTGTATATTTTATTCTTTATAATCAACAAGCCACAGAAGATAAATTCTATGATCATATTTAATTCTCTCTAAAGGGCACGATGCAAAGCAGAAATCTTCCCTTTTCCCATAGAAAATGTATGCATAGCCAATGAACCCATCTTTTTAACAAAAATAAAAATGTAATTAGGTGGGGATTGGATTATAATTGAATACATGTTCATTTACACATTGGGATTTTTAAATCTTGGAAATATAGAACAGTCATCGGGAAATATTTTTATTTCAAGAGGGCAGAAAAGTATTCAGGTCTTTCACTTTCTGCCCTGGATGTAGAGAGAAGGAACCTAACTTCAAAATGTAAGGACAGGCAATGCCTACAGGGAAAGAGAAGACATAAACACCCACTTGAAGTACACACAGCGGGACCAGTAAGGAGTTCAGCTAGAATTGTGGTCAAATTAGTGAAGGCCAAGTACAGGCTGTCAAAAATATGTGAAATCAGTGAGGACATCAGAGATTGGAGAACCCTGTGTCCTCTTATGTGCTCTTTTCCCACTAATCCCAGTGTGTGGAGTAAGAACCCCAAGAGATGGGAGACAGGGAGGAGTCCTAAGAAGTATCCAGTGTGGTGCAAACCCCAGGGAGCGATCCTATCCCACCCCCCTCTCTACTACGTAACAGAAACCTTCATCTGTAGAAAAGTGGGAGTGGCAGAGGGGGCAATACCTTAGGAACTTGAAATTCATTGCAGCTGGGAAAGACTTAATGTTTGAGGTTAAGATTTTTCAGTCTAGCCCTGACCGATTTGGCTCAGGGGATAGAGCGTCGGCTTGTGAACTGAAGGATCCCAGGTTTGATTCCAGTCAAGGGCATGTACCACGGTTGCAGGCACTTTTCCAAAAGGGGGTGGCAGGAGACAGCTGATTGATGTTTCTTATCAATGTGTCTAGCTCTTTATCCCTCTCTCTTCCTTCCTTTAAAAAAAAAAAGAATCGCCGAAACCGGTTTGGCTCAGTGGATAGAGCATTGGCCTGTGGACTGAAAGGTCCCAGGTTCGATTCCGGTCAGGGGCATGTACCTTGGTTACGGGCACATCTCCAGTGGGGGGCGTACAGGAGGCAGCTGATTGATGACTCTCTCTCATCGATGTTTCTAACTTTCTATCCTTCTCCCTTCCTCTCTGTAAAAAAATCAATAAAATATATTTTTAAAAAAGATTTTTCAGTCTATACTTAAAACTTTAGTATGATCCATTTAAATATGGTTTAAATATGGAATTGGATTTCTAGACTGAGAGGGGGCCCAGGGAAGTGAGATCTGAGGCAGGGAACAGCCTTGGATATCAACCCAAAGGCTGCTCCCTCTGCGGGGTAAACAGGTCACCTATCTGGACTCTCTTCACCCCACCGTGGCAGGTAATAACGTGGACAGCTGGGCTGCAGCTCAGTGCTTGGCTCTGGAGGGTGTGGACATTTACCCTGTGATTAAGAGGATCCTCTATCAGCTGTTTAAGAAGAATGAGGACACTGAGCACCAGGCTTGCCTGCTCCTGAGCCATCTCAGTGAGAAGATGGTATGTATGCATTACAGGGTCAGAAAAAGAAACCAAGTTTGGGAACAATTGGGTCTCAGTGCATATAAAGCATTGAAAATGTAGGTGTGGATGGTAGGATGATCTCAAGCATAAGTAAAACTAGACTTCAGAGTGGTTGAACTGGAATGTAGAGTGTATATAAGAAAAAGTGATGACAGCTTAGAGAAAGGTGAAAAAGTACACTGCAGATGGTTTCTGTGTATGCCAGAAGAGTTGTAACATGTAGAATTTTGCCATAAATTTACCTTAGAAACCACACAGACCTAGAATTGTGTACATTCAGCAGAAACATGAAACACAAAGATGGAGGCAACCTAAAAATCATTTTAGGAGTAAAGGTAGTTAAAGTCAGGAAGAGGAATACCCAGCCTGGTAGCTCAGTTGGTTGGAGCATCGTTCCATATTGTGGGTTTGATCCCTGGTCAAGGCACATACAGGAACCAACCAGTAAGTACGTGAATAGGTGGAGCATGTTCCCATCTCTCTCTCCGAAACATCTAAGAAGGCGAGCCCCAGTTTTCTGTTCAGATTACAAAATCTGTATTGTTTCCTGATTCATAATCCCAGATGTCAGTTGGCTAGATCAGTGATTTTCAACTGGTATGCCAAGAATTTTTATTATTTTAATATTTATTGATTTTGAGAGGAAGAGGGAGAGAAACATGGATGTGAGAGGAAACATCTATCAACTGCCTCCTGCACTCTCCCTACTGCAGATCCAACCTGAAACCCAAGTATATGCCCTGACTGGGAATCGAACCAGCAACCATTTGGTGCATGGGATGAAGCCCAACCAACTGAACCACATTAGCCAGAGCTAATTTTAAAATTTTCACCCAAAAATGTTTTTTATTGATTTGAGAGAGAGAGAGAGAGAGAGAGAGAGAGAGAGGAAACATAAATGAGAGAGGAAACACTAATCAGTTGCTCCTATATGTGCTCCGACTAGGAATCAAGCTTGAACCTGCAACCTTTAGGTATTTAGGATGACACTCCAACTGACTGAGCCATCCAGCCTGGACCGCTTAGATTGTCAAATAAAAAAAGGACAATAGCCAACACAACAGTTGTCCAGTGTGAATGAATCAAAATTATACCTTTTTTTTTTGTCAGATTGGCAAAAAATTTATTTTTGGTGTGCTGCAGAATTTTAGTCATTGGTTCACATGTGCCATGAGATGAAAAAGGTTGGAAGAGCACTCCACATTATGTAACCTATTCCTTGCTAGGGATGAGTATCTTCACGTGTTTGTGACATAATGCTGGATGCCATGTTAGGATGGAAGTTCTTCAAGGTTCTAGTCCCTATAAAGATGATCATGAACACCCATCCAAGTCTTTCATGTCCTCAGACCCTGATACACACCATGCTTGCTGTGGAGCTGAATAGCCATCAATGGAAGGATCGGGTTGTGGCCTGCCGGGCTCTTTCACGAGTCAGTGGAAATGTCTGTTTGGTAAGTCTTCTCTTTCTGTGTTTCCAGGACACAAAATCTATGCTAGAGAAACTCCCACCTTTTGCTGCTATCTAGTATCCCATTCTTACCAAATAGATCTCTGTCCTCAACATAGCTACCATTTATTTATTTATTTATTTTTGTATTTATTTATTTACTAGAAGCCTGGTGCATAAATTCATGCAAAGGTGGGGTCCCTTGGCCTGGCCAGTGACTGGGCCCATTGGGGCCGGCAGGCCAGAGGGAGGGACCACAGAAGGTTGGCTGTGGGAGCACAATGACCACTAGGAGGCAGCTCCTGTGTTGAGCGTCTACCCCCTGGTGGTCAGTGTGCATCATAGCGACCAGTCCACCAGTTGTTCAGTTGTCCAGTCATAACGGTTGCTTAAGCTTTTATATATATAGATAGATTTATTTATTATTTATTTTAGAGAGAGGAAAATAGGCAGGAAGAGAGAGCCATTTATTGTTCCACTTATTTATGCATTCATTGGTTCTTTTTAAAAAGTAAATATTTTTACTGGTTTGAGAGACAGAGAGAACCATTGATCAGCTGCCTCCTGCACACCCCACACTAGGGATTGAACTGTAACCCAGGCATGTGTCCTGACCAGGGATCAAACCCACATAGTTGGTGTATCCAGATGATGCTCTAACCAACTGAGCAACCCAGCCAGGTTTCACATGACTATCTTTTACCCCTAAACAAGAATTACCAAATGTCAATATCTTTCAGTGACTTAAACCACTGCTTCTCAGCTTGGTGGCCATCCATAAAATAGGCAAAAAAAATCAAGAGTTAAAGAACTTATTATAGTTGCCCTGGCTGGGTAGTACAGTTGGTTAGAGAATCATCCAGACACACCATGGTTGTAGGTTTGATCCTTGTTAGTTGATTGCTGAATCAACTAACAAATGCATAAATATATGGAACAACAAAATCGAGGTTTCTCTCTCCCTCTCCCTCTTTCTCTCTAAAACCAATTTTTAAAGAAACTTTTATAGTAATTTGATATTACCTCAATATCAGTGTACTTTTTAAGTATCAGTCAATGACATTTTCCCACTCAAATCACAGATAGTTTAAGCAGCACTGACTTAAACTACCCAACAACCCAATTACACCAGTGTTAATGCTAGCTTTCCCTGAGTGTTTAGTAAACACATAGAAGGTATAAAAGAGTCCCTACTTTTATAGTTGAATTAACAAGACTAACAGACACAAATGATTCAAGAACAAGCAATAAATGTAAGATGCTCTTAAAACTTTTCAGAGAGAGAGGAGATTGGTATTAGGCTGAACTTATCAGTTAAAGTTCTGTGAAGGAGTATAGGACAGTTGAGCAAGACTTGGACAGAAATAAAGGGGTCTTCTAGCATGGAAAACTTTTTTTTTTTTAAATCTTTATTGTTGAAAGTATTATATATGTCACTTTTTCCCTCCATTGATCCCCTCCATTCCCACCAACCCCACCCCTGGCCTTCACCACCCTATTGTCTGTGTCTATGGATTATGAATATATGCATACAAGGTCTTTGGTTGATTACCTCCCACCCACCTACTCTCTTTCTACTTCCTCCAAGATTCCGCACAGCATGGAAATCTTGAGCATCATTTAGGCTTTGAACTAACTTTCTTCTTGCCATAATTTGTCAATCATCTTTAGCTATCCAGGTGGGATTTTCTCCTTCTTCCTATGTGTCTCTATATCTTTTTCTTATAACACTGAGTACCTCCAGAATGGCCCAGAACATTCCCATTCCCATGAGAAGTGAACAAACACTCTCCACTCTTAGATCTCGTATTTTGATGTGCAAAGAAAAAAAATCTGGCCACTCAGTACAATCACCCGAAAACGTTTTAGTCTGAATTAATTCTGTCTCAACTGCTATAGTAGCCTGTTGCTCAAGTCCTGGACGAGAAGCACAGGTATCACTGGGAGCTGTTAGAAATGCAAAATCTTGCCTCAAGTCAATTCAATCAAAACCTGCATTTTAACAGTATCACTTAAACATCCAATTCATCTGTGCATTCCTCATCTTAGCAGTATTCACTCAGGATTAAAAGTAAAAAGACATGCAGAGCAAGCAGGAGCAGGGCAAAGATGAGTTTTCATCAGATTGCTGGAATTAAGAAAGGTAGTATTGCCCTTACTGGTTTGGCTCAGTGGATAGAGCATCAGCCTGTGGACTCTTCAGTCCGCAGGCTTGATTCCGATCAAGGGCATGTACCAGTGCAGGATGTACAGGAGGCGGCTGATCAATGTTTTTAACTATCCCTCTCCCTTCCTGTAAAAACTCAATAAATATATATTTTAAAAAAAGAAAGAAAGGTAGTATGTCCATCAGTTCACCCCTTCTGTAAGCGAGCAGTTTCTGACCACATCCCACATGCTAGCACTAGGCATGCAAAGATGTCTTCACTTGGTTATAAATAGCTATAACAGAAGCAGTTTTAAGTAGTATGGGGGTTTGACTTATGCTTACAGAGGAGAGTTCACTGAAGAGGTGCCTTTTGAGCTAAATCAGAAAAGCAGAGTAGGAAAAATATCAGGTACCAGGTAGGGGTGAAAAACATGTTTCTAGCAGGGAGAATAGCTCAGGCAAATTCACAAAATCAACAACTACAACTGTAATAATCTTTGTCCCTTCCCCTCTGAGAGAAGTATCAATATACAGAAGTATCAACTGTTCTGGTTTGTTTAGGACAGTAGTCCACAAACTTCGGCTTGTGAGCTGCGGTTTGCCTCTCTGTTGACTAATGAATTTGCCGACCACTGCTAGAAGGTATTACCGTTACCCAGAAGTTTTGACTTCAGATTAAAGACATTAGTACATTATTAAAATATGTTTTTTTTTTAATGTTTTTCCCTAAGGCAGTGGTTGGCAAACTCATTAGTCAACAGGGTGGCAAATGGCAGCTTGTGAGCCGCATGTGGCTCGTGAAGCCACAGTTTGCCGACCACTGGTTAGGACATAGCCGTTTTAGTGTTAAAATCAGCAAAGTACCAGGCAAATTTAGATGAATTGGTTACCCTATTAATGTATCACTTTCAAATCTTAAGTCTCTCAAGTACAGATTACAATGGCCCCAGCATAGTATAGTTCATTTATTTTTTGTTTGTTAATCCTCACTCGAGGATATTTTTTCCATTGATTTTTAGAGCAAGTGGAAGGGAGCAGGAGAGAAACATTGATGTGAGAGATACATCAACCGGTTGCCTCCTGCACTTGGGGCCAGGGATCAAGCCTGCAACCAAAGTATGTGTCTTTAACCGGAATCAAACTCACAACCAGTCTGAGAGCTGGTGCTCTAATTACTGAGTCAAATAGGCCAGGGCAATAGTATAGTAGTTTGAAGCATGAGCGTAGAAAACAGACCTGGGTCTGAGTCCTTTAGCACTCACTCAACTTGTTAACATTGGGCAAGTACATCTAAGTCTGCATTCTATCTTCTGTAAATGGTAGTGTCTGCTTTATTGGATTGTTTGAGAAGATTAAGTGATGGGTAAAATCTCTAAGCACAGTATCAAGTACAAAATTGATGTTCAATAAATCGTAGCTAATCATTACACCTATTTATAGGATATGAAACATAAGTTGATCCAGCTGATGTGGAGTGACTGGAGTAAGGAAGTAAGACAAGCAGCTGCCAAAACTCTGGGGCAAATGCATCTTGGGAAAGAGCTGCATGACACCATCAGGTAAACTGAGGCAACATGAAGAAAGAAACTTTTCTATTCTTAAAAAATGTTCAGAGGCCCTGGGATTTAGCCGGCCAGTCTTTGGGGAGCTGCTCTGTATGCCCAGCATTGTACTAGGTGCCATTGCAGGATTATTATTATTTTTTTAAATAAAACAAAAGGTTAACAGTCCTTATAGATACTAACAATGTGGCTAAGGAAAGAATTACTGAGTGCCTACTAGGTATTAGGCACTTTTTCAAATGATTAAGAGTTCAAAAGTATGACATGATTCTGATTATACAAGCAAGATACACAAATACCTAATAAGGTCAAGTTTCATGAAGGACAGCTAAGACTACCTAGGCAAAGAGGAGAAGGAAAGACATTAGGGAGCCAAATGTTGTAATGAGCATGGCACAAGTGAAGGCAGCAAAGAGAACTGTAGAAAGCAAGAGGTGCATGTTTGAAAGTTTCTTTGACTTGGTCATTCAACATAATTAGGTAATAGGGATTCAAGTAAATAAGACAGTTGAGTCTCTACCCAGTAAAACTTATCCTAATAGGGGATAAGGCTGACTAGGAAAGGGTGGAAATGGATAATGGAGAGCCTAAAGAGGTGGCATTTTATCCTGAGGGCATTGAGGGGAAGGAGCATCAAAAGTTTGAGGAGGGGAAATAAAAGCACCTGTACTTGACAGAATCAAGCTGAGTCTAGGAAATTCCCAAGAGCGTGTGGAAGCCCTGTCTCTAATTGGTGGACTCAAGCTCATGACTGCCAAGCTTTTCCCATGCTTCCTAAACTGCTTCTCTGATGACTTCATGGCCGTTCGGCGAGCAGCCTGTTTAGCAGCAGGTGCCCTGCAGATCCGTAATCCAATGGTGAGTCAAGGAAACACGATCCCATCTTACCTGATCAACCCGAAGAGAGCATTACCCTGAGCTTCCTTTGTTGTGCATAGTACACTCACCCTTCTGTGGGGACACAGAATGAGAGATCAGAACCAAGAAGGGGAGGGGATATATAGGCCACATCAATCAGTTAGAACCACATTTAGCTCCCAGCCGGCCCAGACTTTACTCGAGAGCACATCCTTAAATCTTCTTCTCACCTTATTTATGGACTTTAGGATCAACTCCAGTGAATGAAGTTGTAATCCCACATAATTAGGGGAAAACATGATGGAGGTATTCAAAAAAAGCCTGTATCACCATATAGATCTGTGAGCTGAGAAAAACAATACAGATATGAGATAATTTAGCTAATATTTTATGTGTGCAGGGTAATACTTCAGATTCCAGCTCATTTGTCACTAGAATATGTCATTTTTTCAGACAAGAGGGGTCCCTTTCTCTGGTTCCTTTTTGCTTTGATCTTCTCCATTCAACATTGCCTTTTATCCATCCCAGGTTTGTTAGTTTTTTTTCTCTTTCTCTTCCCAGGTTTTTAAATGCCTCCAATATCTGATAGAGAGAGATCCTTACTGGAAAATCAAGGCCTTTGCCCTTCGAGGTATGACAGAGAAAATGGCCCCAGCTCCTGAACCTCAACTATCTTTCCATATGCTAGAACAAATGATCCCCAGAATTTCTCTAGTAAGGAGTGGAGTGTAGGGGAGGAGATGGTCACACCTGCTCAGAAGTTCCTTGCCTGAGATAGTAAAGATTATTTTTTGCTTTTAAATGTTTAGTTAAGGATCCTGAACCTAGCTGGGTCAATGTCAAACTTGTTGAGGCAAAGGGCTGACAGTCCCTGACAATTTAATTAGTTCCAAGTAGGTGTCCACTTGGAATACACTGTTGGATACGCTTGCTTTCTGTGGAGATTTCAACTACTGTATAGGACTCTCTACAAGTGAGACCACATTTCAAGACTGCTATAGACCTAAAACTCCTTCCCTCAACATCTCCTGGTTTCTTTGGCAGGTCCCCAGCAGAATCGGCCCTAGGCAAACCTGTGAAGGTATCATGCCCCCTTTCTTCAGATTGGCCAGCTGACAGGCCTGTTATGGGTTAGACTCTATGAAGTGTCACCAGGTGTACAACTAAAGCTTGCCAAGGCATCACTCTGCCTTGACTATGCTAGTTTTCCGAGTTATATGTCCCGTATCTCATCCTCACATTTACCTATTTTGATAGGCAGTGTATTCTCATATCCAAATGGGCAAGAATACCCCTCCTAGGAATCCTTTGGAGATAATGTCCTACTCTAACGCATCTCCGAAATTCTAATGGTGATTATCATCCAAAAAGGGAAGAAATAAACAAAACAAATACTTCGTGGCTGCCTACACATTTATTAATAAGACCACTTCTGGATGTTAGGATATAGCCAGATTAGTTTTAAGTCACAGTGGAAGACGCTGCCCTCTGATCTCTGCAGCTCTGGGACAGATTGGCCAAGTGAGTCCCCAGGTGACAGACCTCCTGCTCTGGGCTATACACTATGAAGCGTCACCAGGTGTACGTCTAGAAGCTTGCCATAGCATCCTAGCCCTCAACCTTCAAGGGGACCGGGTCAGGAACACCTTCCTAGACGTGCTGCTCCTAGAAAAACATGATGCTGTTGTAAAGTAAGTACTAAACCTCTGGTTCCTTCCCCTACCCCTTGTACTGCCCATCCTTATCAGAATACAGCCTTGCGGCTGCCTAATGGCTGTAAAAGCCTGGGCTCACCTGTGTCATTCACCTACTTACCATATGGATAAAAGAAAAATGAATTTACATTAGATTGTAAGTCAAGCTCACATAGTTCACAGACCTCTTCTCTATCCTAGGTTGTTTTATTAACTTATTCAACTAACATGTATCAAAAGTGCCTACTGTGACAACCGGCTTTAAAGTAAAAAAGTCTAGGGTTTGAATACCAACTCATGCCTGCACAAGCTATGGGTCCGTGTAAATGACTTAAACTCTCTGAGCCCTTTTTCTTCTTCTTTCAAGTGCAGACAATAGTCTATCTTATGGGTTTGTGGTGATTAATGTTCACTACCTGTCATAAAGACATTCAATAAGTGGTATTTATTAGTACCTTCAAATATGTCATCTCAAAAACTACATAACATCCTTAAAAGTTAAACATCATATCACTTGAGGATAAAGCACAGCAAAAGACGCATAGTTAGGATTGAAACTTAGGATTCTTGACCGATTCCAAGTCCTATATTTTCCATCCCCATGCTTTCTGAAAGGATAGAAACAATCTAAGAAGTCCTCTTATTTTTCAGGGAAATTCACCAGGCAATGAAGATACTCAAGTTAGAAAGTGACGGATACCAAGAAATGCTTCAGGAGGTCAAGGACAAGGTAGATAAATGCCACCTGTTGTTTTCAAGGGAAAATTCAGGGCTTACAAGAATTCTTCAGACCCTTTTTGCCCCTAAAGCATGTGTACACACCATTTTCCCCAACACAGAAGTACTTTCTGCAATCCTAGACAGATACCATATCATTTGAAGACACAAAACATCTGTGCAAAATAGGATTGGAAAATCCTCTTAGTAAAAAGACAAAACCAAAATCCTATTAGTTCTACCAAGTAGTTGTCAAAATTAGGGTTTATTGTTGTTTCAAAAATAGTTTCTTTCCTATTTTCTCCTCACCATCTCCTACCGAAGTTCTTTTTTGCAAATAGGTATAATAAAGGAATGAGGGACTGAAGCTGGCCTCCTAGGTTTTCTTTTTCCTTCTCATCTTTCCTAATCTGCGCTCTGTCACCAAAAGAACACTCTCAGTGGTCGGCAAACTCATGTGGCTCTCGAGCCGCAGTTTGCCGACCACTACTCTAGCTGAACAGGTGGTTCTAGTTTTTCAAAGCTATTAGAGGAGTTGAAGAAATAGTGAAAAAGACTTTAAAAATGTAAAAGATTCCTTCTTCATATATAATTCACAAAACCAACCTCACACCAGACAGACATTTCTTAGCAGATGGCTTTCATCATGCCCAAAAAGCTAATTTTTTTATTAACAAATGTAAAAATGTCCCACCACTATCACCAGAGAACAATGCTCCAGGCATTTATGTACCGCCTAATTCTAACAAGCATGAGCAATACGTTACAGTACTTCACTAATGCTTTTTGATGATTTGTAGCCTAGTTGTTTTTCTTCAATATTGTTTGTTTTGATCTAGATTCAATCACTAAACCAAAAGGATTTGCTGACACAGAAAATATTCAAGATTGAGAAGGTCATAAGAAAAATAAAGGGGGAAGCAAAACATATCTACTTACAACCCAAAGAGGGGCAAAAACCCCTGAAACTCCGTACTTTTCTTCAAGAAACTTTTCGTGGTAGGTTTTCCAGGAGTGAGTCCTATGCTTTTAGGATCTGGAGGTTTTTGTATTTTTTTTTTTAAGATATTTTTATTCACTTCAGAGAGGGAGTAGAGGTAAAAGCATCAATGATGAGAATCATTGATTGGCTACCCCCTGCACACGCCTATTGGGGATCTAGCCTGCAAGCTAGGTATGTCCCCTGAATCAAATGGTGACCTCCTGGGTTCATAGGTCAATCACATTCAACCACTGAGGCACTCTGGCTGGGCAGGATCGGGATGTTTTGGGACTTAGTTGTGAGTCCTGTAGGAGGAGAGCCAGGAAAGGCTACCTACCTCCTTTCCTCCTTGGGCGGCTTCTTCGTCCTTCTGCTATTCCCATCCCCCTCCCCCCACTGTACCTCTCCCCACCCCCACTTTTATTTACTGTTTTAAATGAATGAGGGAGCTCTATTTGAACTGATTTGAAAGTTAGCAGGGGAAATGACATTAGAAAACAAGTACAAAACAAAATAAAAACTAATGTAGAGCACCCCATATAGGCTTAACCTTTAATAGTGGTTACCCCTCTGCTGAGACCGGTTTGGCTCGGTGGATAGAGCGGTGGATAGAGCGTCAGCTTGCGGACTGAAAGGTCCCAGGTTCGATTCCGGTCGGGGGGCATGTACCTTGCTTGCAGGCACATCTCCACTGTGGGGTGTGCAGGAGGCGGCTGATCCATGTCTCTCTCTCATCGATGTTTCTGACTTTCTATCTCTCTCCCTTCCTCTCTGTAAAAAATCAATTAAAAACAAAAATAGTGGTTACCTCTGGAAAGTGGGCTTGGAGGGAAAGCTATCATATACGTACATCTATGGTTTTGCAACTTTAAAAGACTTTTATAAGGTTCTCAATTTTATATAACTGGACCTACTATCAGTGATAGTATCTTAAAAGTTCCAGATAAAATCTAAGTGATGAACACATCAATCTGGACCAATAATATACTTACAAAATCTGTGTGCCCAGGCGTAGCAACAGCCTCAGGTTATTCAGCCAGCTGCCTACCAGCCACCACCCCAAACCCAGGTCTTCTGGTTCCAAGTCCAATGCTCTCTCTGGTACAACAGGCTCTTTTTTCCACCAACATGAGAATATTCACTTGCCAGATATGGGGAAGTTTCTTCCAACTGCCAGAAAAAAATGAGAGTGGAAAGTAACTTCAACACCAGCCTTCCCTCAGGGCCAGCTCACTACAAGCTGGTTTGCTAAGGCCTATGATATCATAACTAGGAGACAGTGCCTGCCACTGATGCAAACAAGCACTGAGCAAAAACATACTCTTAAGAAGATAATATATCATAACTTTTATAATATGATTGTGCTGTTTGGGTTTCAAGTAGCATAATTAAAATGAATAAAGTACCCCCAAAGTTATAGAATTGGTCCCAATCCTACAATTACCAAAGTTACCTTTCACCTAGGCCAGTGATCAGCAAACTGTGGCTCGAGGCTCACGAGCCGCGATTTGCTGCTCTGTTGACTATGGAGTTTGCCGACCACTGACCTAGACTCTCAGTTTCAGTAATTACAGGCTGTTATTATTCCTTGTGATTATGCCCCTATTCCAGTGGTCAGCAAACTCATTAATCAACAGAGCGGCAAACAACAGCTCAAAGAGCCGCATGTGGCTCAGGGACTGCAGTTTGTCGACCACTGACCTAAACCATTATAGATTTTCCCCATCTTCCTCCCGCCATCTCCAACAACATTCCTCCAAACCATGCCACATAATCATCTAGCTTTAGAAAAGGGAAACATTCTTTGGCACTTTAATAACTTTTAACGTTCATACAAACTCACCATTAACAAACAGGATACTAACTCCAACCCTCCCCCAAACTGATGAAATGAGAACTCAAATCAAGGATGCAAAACCAATTCCAAACAAAAATGTCTTAAAAGTCTGAAGCGGAATGACCGCACGTGCTACACAGTACACTGAAGCCTGAGGAGGAGGAGGAGGAGGATCAAGTTGGTGTTCTGAAATGAACAGGGATCGGGGTTACTTGGGTAGAAAGAGCTTTTTTTTTCCACCTCCAACTTCTGCTTTTATTTTTGTGCCTAGATGTGGTGGTTCCTAAGAAATCCTACGAGTGGTGTGACACCGCGGCAGTCCTAAAGGTAAACGTAAGCACAATGATGGTTATCCAGGTAAGAACGTGAGTTTTTTCCCCCCCGCCAGAACAAGGTGGTAGCGGTAGGAAAAAGAACCATCCCTATTGCCTTGTTTCCAGCAACCGGCGAGAAACCGCTTCAGGTCAGAGGCGTCTTGGTGAGCAGCAGCCCCTTGTCATACAACATGGTCGCCAGGGACAGCTGGTCCTCCACACTGTCGCAGGGCAGGTCCCCCACTCGCACAAACTCCGGGTAGGAGCGGAGCAGGAGTTCCACGGCGTCGGCCTGCTGGGGCGAAATCTCCAAGCACTTGGGCTCCTCCAGGTGGTACACGCGCGAGTTCTCCACGGTGTAATAGAGAAACAAACGCCCTCCCTCGCCCAGCAGCCGCGCGACCCCGTCCTGCAGCATGTGCACCTCCGTGTCCGTGGTCAGCTGGGCGCCCACGTGGACGGGTTCCCCCGCCTCCCAGCGAGTGGGCAGCCCATACACACTCAGCGCCCTCTCCCTGTCCGTGAGCACGGGCGGCAGGGAGTCGTGGATGAAGTCTTTGGCCCGCTGGTCAGCCACGGCATCGACGGGCGCGAAGTGTCCCAGGCGGGCCACCAGGACCCGCACCTTCTCCATGAAGGCCGTCCTCCGCGGGTCCTTGGAATCCGAGTGCTGGGCCCCCATGTAGTCCATGAAGTCTCGGGGCAGCCCCCGGCGGAACTCCACGTTCTCCTCCATGGCAGCCTGCACCGCCAGGGGCACGACGGCCTCCAGGAAGTCCCCCCACGTGTTGCGCTGGAACGTGGACAGGGTGAGGTGCAGGGAGTGCACGCCGTCCTGGCACTCGGCCTGGTGAACGAAGCCCCGGGGGAAATAGAGCAGGTCCCCCGGCTCCAGCACCGTCTGCAGCACCGGGTCGCCCAGGTCCTCCTGGCTGAAGTTGGGGCTGGAGGTCAGGGCCAGCTCCTCGGCGGGGACCCGGGGGCGGTAGACGCGCCAGAGCTTCCTGCCTTCCAGCTGCAGCACGAAGGCCTCGATGTCGTCGTAGTGCGGGGCGAAGCCCTGCGAGTTGGGGGGCGTGAGGTAGACGTTGGAGCCCGCCATGCTCCCAAACTGCTCCTGCAGCACGGCCAGGAGCTGCCACACGGGGACGGAGAAGGCCTGCGGGCAGAGCAGGCGCAGCGAGCAGCCGGCCCGGTACAGGGACCACGCGGCCGCGGGCAGCGCCCGGCCCGGCGGGTTCAGGGTCTCGCGCCGCCCGTCCACGTAGCGCGCGGCGTCCAGGTGCTGCCCGAACTGCACCTCCTCGCTGCGCAGCATGGCGTCCAGGTCGGCGGTGGAGAAGAGGCCCCGGTAGTAGGCGCGGTCCTGCCGCCGCACCAGCACCGCCTCCCGCTCCCACAGGCGCCGGTAGAAGTGGTCGGGCGGCATGGGCGCCAGGAGCCACTCGAAGAGGCGCGCCGCCCGCCGCCGGCTGCTGGGGATGCGGTTCAGCTCGGCCAGGACGCGCTGCAGCGGCGAGCTCCGGGCGGGCTCCGCGCCGGCGCCGGCGCCGTCCACCTGCGACGCCGACAGCGTGGCGGGCGCGGAGCACGGCGGCGCCGGGGTCTCCACCGGGCGGGCCGGGGCGGCGGGCGCCTCCCGCCGGGCCGCTTCCGGGGCGGCCGTCGCCCCTCCAGGCGGCGGGTCCCGGGCGCCGTCCGCGGTGGACTCCACCCGCGAGCCCTCCGAGTCTTCGCGGGGCAGCGCCTGGGCCCTCAGCGCCGCCAGGCGGGACGCGGCGCTTCTCCTGCTGAGCTGCCGGCGGATTTTCCTGGGCCGCAGGGGCAGCACCAGCACCGACCCGCTGTGAGACTGCGGCTGGCGCCGGCGCCTCAGCCGCCCGCGCCTCAGCAAACCCGCGCCGGCCCGGAGCCCGTCCATGGCCGGGTTCCCCTCCGAGCCCGCGGCGAGCGAGAAAGGGGCGGACGGGCGCCGCCGCCGCGCGGTGTGCTGTGGGAAGGGGGCGGGGCCTCCAGCCCTCTCGGGTTGGCCACGCCCACCATCCTTCCACTCAGCGCCTTCGGTTCACTGTATGCTCAACGGTACCTTAATTTTTATTTTTTTTTAACAATTCTATAATACATCAACTGTATGTTGTATTGTGTGTTCACCTCGCCAAGTAAAATCTCCTTCCTTCTCCATTAATTCCCCCTTACTTTCTCCTATACCTTCCCCCACTCCTTTTCCCCTCTCCTCTGGTAATCACCATATGGCTGTCAGGTGGATTGCCTTTTAGTTTTTTGGTGTTATTTTTTTTTCTTGCTTGATCCCGCCATCCTTTTCACCCAGTCCCCCAACCCCAGCCCGAACTCCCTTTCCCACTGACAGCTATCAGTCTGCTCTGTGTCTCTATGAGTCTATTTCTATTTCGTTAGTCTAATTTTGTTCTTTAGGCTTCCACATATAGGTGAAATCATACATTTTTCTCGGACTTGCTTATTTCACTTAGCAAAACAGTAGTTTAATTGAAATGCGTGGCTTCACACTAGAACCACGGCATCTCTGCCAAATTAAGAGGGATTTCATATTTACAGGCAAAATTTTTTTAAGTATTTGCTTTTTTACTTTTGTTTTTGTTTTTGTAATCCTCACTGGAATATATTTTTTCCCATTGATTATTTATTTATTTATTTATTTATTTATTTATTTAGAGAGTGGAGAGAAGAGAAACACCAGTGTGAGACAAATCCATTGGTTGCCTCCTGGTTTGATTGCCTTCTGCACACTCCCTGACAGGAGCTGGGATTAGCCTGCAAAACAGATACCTGTCCTTGACCAGAAATCGAAGCCCAGACCCTTTGGTCTGTGGGCAGATGCTCAGGACTACTACTAAAGAACAATCTTATTTATTTATTTATTTATTTATAATTATTTTAATTTTTTTTTATTGATTTAGAAAGGGAAGAAGAGAAGGAGAGAGAAACATCAGCGTGAGACATACAGGGATTGGTTGCCTCTTGTACCTGCTGGGGGATCATACCCATTACCTATACATGTGCCCTGACCAGGAATTAACCCGGGACTTTCTGGTGCACGGGACAATTCTCCTACCAACTGAGCCACTCCGACCAGGGCTAGAGGGCAATGTAAAAATCAAGTTGCTAGGGACTTCAGTAGAAAGAAAGTTGCCTACTTAACTCCTTATTCTTTCTAGTCTCTGCGTATTGCATGTCCCAGGAGTCCTCATTTCTGAACAGCACGTTCCAGAGAAGTGTTTCACAGAAAGTGCATAAATCTTGTTTTCAAGAATGCCCTCAGGCAAACTGAGATTTTTGTTTAAACTTTGGGTGGTTCTGGTCTTCTCTGCTCTGCAGATGATGTGATCTATTAAAGCCCTCTGTAAGTTCCTCCACCCAACTTCTCTTTGTACTTTCTCCATTACAAATTCTCCCAGTTGTTGCCTTCTCTCTGAAAAAGGAGTTAGGACTTGCATTTTTTTTTCTTTTTAAATATTTTTTTTAAATAGTTGATTTAGAGAGAGAGGAAAGGAGAGGGAAAGAAAGAGAAACATCAATGAGAAATATCTATGGGCTGCCTCCTGCATGCCCCCTTACAGGGGATGGAGCCCCGACCAGGGCCATATCCTGACCGGGAATCCAGGGGCCTCCTCTTGGTATATGAAACCAGGATTAATCAACTGAACCACAATGGCCAGCGCTCTATTTGCATTCTTGTTATCTGCCCTTCCCATCTGCTCTGGGATTTTGTTTCATTAGCTACCACTTCTCTCTCCAGAATCTTCACTCTCATCTCTGAATCTTTTTTTTTAAATATATTTTATTGATTTTTTACAGAGAAGAAGGGAGAGGAATAGTTAGAAACATCGATGAGAGAGAAACATCTATCAGCTGCCTCCTGCACATCCCTTGCTGGGGATGTTCCCGAAACCAAGGCACATGCTCTTGACCAAAATCGAACCCAGGACCCCTCAGTCTGCAGGCTGACGCTCTATCCACTGAGCCAAACCAGTCAGGCATCATCTCTGAATCTTAAATCAACCTTTTTTTAAAAAAAAAATCTTTATTGTTTAAAGTATTGCATAAGTCTCCTTTTCCCCCATAGACCTCTCCCTGGCTGCTCCCACCCCAGCACAGACCCTCACCCCCCTACTATCTGTGTCCATTGGTTATGTTCATATGCATGCATCCACGTCCTTTGGTTGATCTCTTACTCCCTCACCCCCTACCTTCTCTCATAGGTTGGACAGTCTGATGCTTCAGTGACTCTGGTTCTATTTTTGTTCATCAGTTTATGTTGATCATTATATCCCATATATGAGTGAAATCATGTGATATATATTTTTCTCTCACGAGCTTATTTCGCATAGCATAATGCTCTCCAGTTCCATTAATGCTGTTGCAAATGGTAAGAATCCCCCTTTTTTTATGGCAGTGTTGTATTCCATTGTGTAGATATACGTACCACAGTTTTCTAATCCACTCATCTACTGATGGGCACTTAGGGTGTTTCCAAATTTTAGCTATTGTACATTGTGCTGCTGTGAACATAGGGGTGCATATATCCTTTCTGATTGGTGTTTCTGTTTTCTTGGGATATAGTCCTGGGTCAAATGGGCATTCCATTTTTAATTTTTTGAGGAAATGCCATACTGTTCTCCACAGTGGCTGCACCAGTCTGCATTCTCACCAGCAGTGCACAAGGTTTCTTTCTCTCTGCATCCTCGACAACACTTGTTTGTTGCTTTGTTGATGATAGCCATTCTGACATGTGTGAGATGATACCTCATTGTCACTTTGAATTACATCTCTGGGATGAGTAGTGACTTTGAGCATATTTCCATATGTCTCTTGGCCTTCTGTATGTTCTCTTTCAAAAAGTGCCAATTTAGGTCCTTTGCCCATTTTTTTTTATTAGATTGTTTATCTTATTTTGTTAAGTAGTAAATTAAGGTACCTATGAATAAATTTAACCAAGGAGGTAAAGAACCTGTAATCAGAAAATTACAGGACTCTGAAAAGAGAGGTAAAGGAAGATATAAACAAATGGACAAATATACCATGTTCATGGATTGGTAAAATCAACACAATTAAAATGTCTATACTACCCAAATCAATGTATAGATTCAATCTAATTCCCATTAAAATACCAATGGCATATTTCAAAGACCTAGAATAAACTCTCCAAAAATTCGTCTGGAATAAAAAAAGATCCCGAGTAGCTGCAGCAATCTTGAGAAAGAAGAACAAAGTTGAAGGGATTACAATTCCAGATATCAAGCTATATTACAAAGCCACTGTTCTCAAAACAGCCTAGTACTGGCACAAGAACAGACATATAAACCAATGGAACAGAACAGAGAACCCAGAAATAGACCCAAGCCATTATGTTCAATTAATATTTGACAAAGGAGGCATGAACATACAATAGCGTCAAGACAGTCTCTTCAATAAATGGTTTTGGGAAAATTGGACAGATACATGCAAAAAAAAAAAAAAAAAGAATCTAGATCACCAACTTACACCATACACAAAAATAAACTCAAACAGATAAAGGACTTAAATGTAAGACAGGAAAACCATAAAAATCTTAGAAGACGCTATAGGCAATAAAATAGCAGACATTTGTGGTAGCAATATCTTTACCGATATAGCTCCTAGGACAATGGAAACTAAGAAAAAAATAAACAGATGGGACTACATGAAAACAAAAAGCTTCTGCACAGCAAAAGAAACCATCAACAAAACCACAAGGAAGCACACTGCATGTGAGAACATATTTGCTAATGTTATCTCTGATAAGGGTTCAATCTCCAACATTTACAGAAAACTCATACAACTTAAATCAGCCTCTTAAATGTGGATCTCTTGTTTCCAGGCACTGTAGTAGTCATGATGGTTTAATTGTTAAGAACAACATAGTCACTATCTCCATGTAACTACTATGGTTTTGTACATAAAGATTGTCTTCATTTCAATTAATTAATTAATTTTTTAAAATATATTTTATTGATTTTTTTTACCGAGAGGGATAGAGAGAAATATCGATGACATCGATCAGCTGCCTTTTGCACGCCCCCTACTGGGGATGTGTCTCCAACCAAGGTACATGCCCTTGACCAGAATCGAACCTGGGACCTTTCAGTTCGCAGGCCGGTGCTCTATCCACTGAGCCAAACTGGTTTCGGCTTGTTATCTTTTTTAAAAATATTTTTTATTGATTTCAAAGAGCAGGAGAGAGACAGAGAGAGAATCTAACTCTGAGCTCCTGGGTCATAGGTTGATGCTTAACCACTGAGCAACACCGGCCAGGCTCTGTTTGATCTTTCAATCCTCTTCCTCAGTCACATTCCTATCCAAACACTTGGCAAACCTTTTAGGTTTTACCCCTACCATATGCCACGTCCACCCTTTTTATTTCTCACATAGTCTATTACAGTAGTCCTCAATTGAGAGTGATTTTGCCTCGACAAGGAGCATTTTGCTTGTGGAGTGGAGAGGGGAAAAGGGAATCGTATAGAATCTAGTCCAGCTATGTTCATCTTTTTTCATCACATTGGTAGTCGTCTAAGTAAGCAGAAGAAAGCAAAGCGGGGAAATCTCTAGGATTGGATATAAAGCAAAATGGAGAAACACTTCTTTTATATTGGTGGGTACAGGATAATTAATAATTAACATTCACAGCTCATAGAGATCGTGTTTGGGGACAAGATAATAATAAGGGGTTCTGTGGTGTACTGATCTGGTGCCAGCAGTTGTGCCTTCTAGGCGTAAAAAAAGAAAATTACTCTGGCCCAGACAGTGTGGCTTAGTGGTTGAGTGTTGACCCATGAACCAAGAGGTCCTTGGTTTGATTCCAGGTCAGGGCACATGACCAGGTTGCAGACTCAATCCCTAGCAGGAGACATGCAGGAGGCAACCAATCCATGTTGATGTTTCTCATCAATGTTTCTCTCTCTCTCTTCTTCTTTCTCCTCTCTCTCAAAAATCAATAAAAACATATCCTAAGTAATCAAGAGGTAATATGCAAGTTAACCCTCATGCCTCCACAAGATGGCTATCTACAACCAGGCCAGCAGGGGGGTTAGTGAGGGGCAACCAAATGACTGAACAGCAGGCTGCGTGGGGTGACCAGGCTAATGGGGGGCCATGAGGTGACCAGGCCAGCAGGAGGGCAGTTGAGGATAACCAGGCCAGCAGGGGGACATTTAGGGGCAACTAGGCTGGCTGGGAGAGGGGGAAGTTGAGGGTGACCAGGACATCAAGGGGGCAGTGAGGGGCAATCAGGCTGGCGGGGGGGGGGGAGGCAGTTAGGGGAGATCGGGCCTAATCCAGCAGTCAGACATCCCCCAATAGACCTGGATTGGAGAGGGTGCAGGGTGGGCTGAGGGGACCCCTCCCCATGCACAAATTTCATGCACTGGGTCTCTAACAATAAAATAAAATGACTGTTTTTAAAAATATTTTTTTATTGATTTCAGAGAGGAAGGGAGAAGAAGAGAGAGAGAAACATCAGTGATGAGAGAGAGTCATTGGTTGGCTGCCTTCTGCATGCCCTGTACCAGGGATCAAGCCTGCAACTGGGGCCTTACCCTGACCAGGAATCAAATCATAGTTTGATTCATAGGTTGATGGTCAACTACTGAGCCACGCCATCTGGGCCAATATGTTTTTAAATGAAAGAAAATTACTCTGTTCTTTCAAAAGTATGTTATCCTAGAAAAATGGATAGAGTGCACTTAAGGGGACATGACATGCCCAGTTAGGAATTTATGATCAGAACATCCTGTGTGGCTACTTTTGGTCATTAGCTTGCTGGGCCTGCCATGTGCCTCCCGCCTAATCCCCTGCTTGTCAAGTTGATTATGTAGCCCCTTTTCTTTCACAATCGCGAGCAGCCTCCAACTAGCCTCTAACTTTAGTCTCTCCCTAATCAGTTTGTAACACAGGTAGCCACAATGTCAATTTTCTCAAGTTGTGGCCCCAATGTGCCTTTGCCCTATTCAAAGCCCATCTGTGTTCCCCACTGACCAATCTAAGCCCTTCAGCTAGATACTTAAGTCACGTACTACAACAGCCTTACCAGCCGCAACTCTGCTAAACATTACTTCTGCAAGTTCCTTGTCTATGTTCTCCTCCAAACATTTTCTCATCCTGTTCCCCGAAAGGCTGTCTCCCAATCACCTTTTGTCACTACCCTTATTTAAGTCTATGTCACATTCCACTTTCTCCCCAAAGTCTCTCCCATCTCTAATCACAAGAGAACTTTGACCCTTTCACATGAATTTAGCACACTGTGCCTGTTTTGGTATATAATGTACTTGTCATTATTCTCTCCTAAAATACCTAGACCCATGGTTGGCAAACGGCGGCTCTCGAGCCACATGCGGCTCTTTGGCCCCTTGAGTGTGGCTCTTCAACAAAATATGTACCACGTCCTGGGCGAGTCTGTTTTGAAGAAGTGGCATTAGAAGAAATTTAAGTTTAAAAATTTGGCTCTCAAAAGAAATTTTAATCGTTGTACTATTGATATTTGGCTCTGTTGACTAAATGAGTTTGCCGATCACTGTCCTAGACTGTAAAATCCTTCAAGGAAAGGATTTCCTTTGCTTTATGCTCTGACTTTTAACACACTGCTTTTCACACAGAAGGTGCACAGAAAGTGTTTATTGGGAAGCAGACCAACCAGGATTGAGTCCCTCCCATTCATTCTACATGGCATTAACTCAGTCAAGTTACTCTCTCAGGCCTCAGGAACCCATCTATAAAATGAGAATAAAAATTGTACCCTCTTCTTTTAAAAAACAAACAAACAAAAAAAAAACACTTGTATTTTAGCCAGTTGATAGATGGGAAGTGCTATTTTAGTACAGTTTTATTAATTTTTTCTCTCTTTTTTTAACCTACATCTTTATATGGTTATTGTAAAGATAAAATAATGCACAGGGTCTGGTTTAAAGCTAAACACGTAAAAAATGGTAGCTATAATAATTATTTATTATTATGGTGCAAAGCCCCGTATTACCTATATATGATGACTGGCTGTCACTAGCCTACTTCAGAGGAATCAGGAGCTGGGAAGGTAGAGAAGTCCTTCAATCGGGCAGGATGACAGAGTGGGATAGGGAGGTTAAGTTATTTTTGCATATGCCCCGGGGAAGCTGAGTCAGTGGGGACCATATCAGACAAAACCATTGTGTGAGGTACCGCTCTGTACGAAGTTACCTGGCCAAGAGCCAGAGTAGAGGCTGATACCAACTGTTCTCTATCCAAGTCCTGTGGTCTCGTCGAGGGCTGCAGGGTCTGAAGGAAGGGACAGCAGGGGGGCTGTGTG
>PVJN01015851.1:0-43547 GCA_004026805.1 Lasiurus borealis
AGAGCAAGCTCCAAAGGAGATTAGAGCCACTTGTCTGCTCCTCCACAGACGGTCGCTCTCCGCTCCCCTTCCTGCATCCTGCCTGAACTCTGAGCTCTGCCGTGGACCCTGGGTGCGAACCGTGAGCCACAAGCCGAGGCCTCTACAAGACGCCGAGCTGCAGCTGCAACGTCCAACGTCCAGTGTGTGTGTCTGTCAGTGCGGATCCCCAGGCCTGCCGAGGTCTGGAAACCACCAGGACTCTGGTAAATAAACCGCGTGTGATTCGTGCATTGCCTGTCTGTCTCCTGTGTAATTTATGCTCGGCCAATATTTAGTAAGTGCCTTGAGTCATCCGTATAAGTCCATTCTATTGGCAGAGGATACTCTTGGCCACCTGTGCTTACGTCCTTAGATAAATTCTGGGACAATCTGCCCCTGGTCAGAGTATAGAAACTTAGCCATGGCTGCTTTCACAGGGTGTTCCTGCTAGTGAGGTGGCAGATCACTCAAGAGTATATGTCAAGGATGTGGAGAAAAGAGAACCCCCGTGTACTGCTGGTGGGAATGTAGACTGGTGCAGCTATTATGGAACATAGTATGGAGTTTCCTCAAAAAATAAAAATGGAACTCCCTTTGACTTGGTGATCCCACTTCTAGAAATATATCCTAAGAAATCAGAAAGAAGATATGCACCCCTGGCTTACTCACTTATTAATTGAACAGATATTTAGTGAGTGTTTATCATGTGCCAGGCACTGTTTTAGGCATCAGGTATACAAATATGAATGAGACTACTCTAGTCCCTGTCCATATGGAGATTACTATCCAGTCAAGAAAACATAATTGATGCTTGGTTACAGTTAAGAAGCAATGCAGGCACTATGAAATTGTACAACTTTCCAGACTCACTTTGTCCAGTTTATGCTAGAATTATCAGAGCAGCCTGCAGACAATAAGGTCTGGGAACTTGTCAGCTCTAACCAGACCTACCAAATTAGGATTTGCTCTTTAGCAAGTTCCCAGAGGATTTATGGGGCACATTGTTTGAGAAGCACTGGCCTACAGGGTAAGTGGAAATCAAGAATGGAGGGAGGGGGAAGGCCTGCCAAGCCCTGAAGCAGGCTCTCAGTGGGAAGGCACTTGACACTTTGAGCCAGTGAAAGAAGACCAATACACTGGAACCAAGGCCAGACATGTTCACACCCAGGAGACACTGTCACTGCTACTCTTATGAAGAGAAACAGAGAAGAGATGCAGTAGCTGGGAACTCACTGATTGCCTCATTGTGTCTAGTACAACTCGAGGCAGAACACAGAAGCCAATCATAGTGCTCCTATGAAGTTTATCAAACTCACTCAAGCACAGTTAGTGATGAAAAAATACTATTCAGCTCTAACTTTACATATTGGAGATGTGAAGTTAGAGGGGGTGGTTACAAATGGTGGAATCTATAGGGTTTAAGCCCCCCTGGGTCCAGGATTACCTTTCTTACCCAAACCTCCCTTTCTGGTGCAGGCAGTGTTTGGTCTTGTTTGTTAGACTCCTGAAGCCCCCTGCTTCCTATTGTGTTGTCAGACCCAGGAGTAGGACAAAGAGGGTGCCTTGAAGGATTGATTACCACCTTTTGCACTTTCTTTTTCTTAACTTTGAAGGCTAAAAAGAATGAACAACAACAAGAAAAAAACACACAAAAAAACAGTCTAAGCCAAAATAAAAAACTGCGGAAGAAAAATAAACAGAAAAATAAACATCCCTTGAAAGTTAAGGCCTTGAATTTCATGAAATCTTTTATTCCCGTTATTTACTCTTATTAATCAGATTGAAGTACATATCTGGTTACCCAAGCTCTTACCTACAAGCAGGGCTCCTCCTCTAATACACCTGTGTCATTCTACACTCGGGCTTGGAAGAGGGACAGTGACCCAGAGAGATCCTCTGTGTCCTCCATTTTCACATTCTATTATGTAGCCCAAAACACTGAACTAGTTAATCAGCTTGATTTACAACCTGAAACCACTCCAACTCCTCTGTATTGGTTCCTAACATTTATATAACAAGGTCCTCAAAGGTGTTTACAGCACACATTCTGCCATCTACCAGTTTATTAGTCCTCACAACAGTATGGGCTTTAACATTTTTTGTTTTAAATTCCTAATTCATGGAAAGGCAAATCCTGGCAAAGCAAGTTTAGGGCCAGCAGTTTGAGATGATATAACTGGAGTTAGTCAGAGGCTGGGCAGGATCAAGAGTCAGAAGTTCCAACACTTATTTCAGAGACTCTCTCATCATTATCATCATAAGATATATTTAAAGTTACACAAGTAATTATTGCATTCAATTCTGAAACATATATAAGAACATTGTTTATAAAGTGAAAATCTTTCTTGACATCTTCCCGTCTTGACTTGTTCATCACCCCCAAGGCATCATTATGGGCTTGGCAAGAATCTTTCCAAATTCAGTTTTGTCTTGTCATATATATCTACATATCATTCATTTCCATTGATATTTTGTTTCTGAGATCTAGTTATATTTTTATAACGGATTCGTGTTTGGGGCTATATAGAATTCCACCACACTCATGTGGCACTAATTTATTCATTCTCCTTTTGATGAATATTTATGTGTTTTCTAATTTTTCGCTTTGGCAAACACTGCAACAATGAGTGTTTTTATACATTTCTCTTAGACCTATGTGGAAATGTTTCTCTAAGATTGAATCCTAGAAAAGGAATTGTTGAGTCACAAGTTATATAATTTCCGTTTTAACAACTACTGCTGAACTACCTCCCAAGAGCATTTCCAACGAGTATACCCAAAACCAGTGTATGAAGGTGTATCTCTCTATAATTTTGCAAAAATCCTCGCTCTTGTTAGACTTGTCCATGTGTAACTTTCAAAAGTTAAATATGACTCTCAAATATGTTTTACAAATATAGAGTGCACATGTATAAAAATGTATTCAGCTCATTAATTAATGAGAAAATTTGTAATATGAAAAAGCTATTTCAACGACCACTTGGAGAAATGTATTAATATAGTAAATATTAAAAGATTACTAGGCTACATATAAAATGGTTAATTCCTACAGGCCAATAAATTATAACCTTAAAGTTATCTTTCTTTGGGACAAAAATTATTCGCATCGCTACAAGGAACAAATCTACAAATTAATATATAACCTTATAGAGTCTTACCCTTTCATTAATAGCAAATAGCAATATTAAACAATGTTATAGGTCCCCTAGAAAATGAAATAATCCTTGGGCCTTTGGATGATGCTTCAATAGGACATTGAAAGGCCATACATTGAATGGATGACTACCTTTTTGGCCTATATCCAGGTTTTGGATAATTTTTCTTACATATTAAAAAAAAATCTTTATCAATGCAATGGATTTAAAATGGCAGTTCATTGTGTTTTGATCTGAATTTCTGTAACTATTAGTGACTTTGAGGCATTTGTTATTTTTATTTCGCCCCCCAGTTTTCTCTCGTTCCAGGTCTCTCTTTCTCTCTCTCTCTCTCTCTCTCTCTCTCTCTCTCTCTCTCTCTCTCTCTCTCTCATTTTCCATTGATTTTCAGAGAGAGTGGAAGAAACATAGAGAGAAACATTAACCAATTGATTCCCTCCCACAAATACCTTGACCAAGACCAGGGATTGAGCCTACAACAATGGTACTTGCCCTTGACCTCCCAGGACCCTTAAGTCTCAGAGACAAAGCTCTAGCCACTGAGCCAAATGGGCTAGGGCACTTTCAGGTCTCTTTAAATAAACACCAGTGGTAGAAAAACGCTTTTTTCTCTATGACCAGAAATGCCTGGCACAAACTGAAGAGCAGCTTCACAAAGTTAGGCCTCCTAGGTGACAGGGGAATGAACACTAGCTTTTTCCTAGGAAAGATTTTACACAGCAAAGTGTGCCCTTAAAACTGGATGCATAGCCTGGCTGGCCTGGTTCAATGGTTGACTCTCAACCTATGAACCAGGAGGTCACGGTGGATTCCCAGTCAAGGCTTATGCCCGGGTTGTCAGTGTGGGGGCTGTGCAGGAGGCAGCCAATGAATGATTCTCTCTCATCGTTGATGTTTCTCTTTCTTTCTGAAATTAATAAAATCAATAAAATACATTTTAAAAAACTAGATGCACAAAAGCACCTTCATTCTGGCCTTCAGAATGCTAAAGATGCTGCCCACACCAGTGGCAGTGAAGGAAAAGGAGTGTGTCCAGAGAAGACCAGTGTGTGTGGGGAGGGGCGGGGGGGGGAGGGATGGTGTTTGGTGCGCCTTGGTTTGGGGAGGTGGAACTCTGCTCTGCTCTCTAAGGTTCCTTCCTGGGCGGACTTCCTTGGTCAGTTTACCCATCACTCAACACTTACTGACCCCACCCCCACCCCCACCCCCCCAGCAAGGGCCGGCGATGGGCAGAATTTTTCAAAGGACAAAAGGGGAGTGTGACCAACACAGGGAGATAGACCGAGATGGTGAACTTTGAAGATGTGATAGCCGCAAGTCTGGATAAAACCCGGTAGTGGCGATGTGTGCAGGGCAGGGGAACATCTCTGGATGGATGGAGTTAAAGGACCGGCAACCTGGCCTCAGCGCTAGTTGGGCTTTTGAGATTTTCTAGAACTTCGCGAAGCACTGGGGGGCCCGCGCTGGCTCCCCCACCCCAGCCCAGAGCGGGCGGTGGCACTTCTGGAACCAACGTCCAATTCTTAAACTATCGCTTGAAACCATCTTTTGTTAGGAGCAGCCCGAGGAACTGGAGGCTGGTCCCTGCTGCCGTCTTCTTTCAAAGTGGACGGCTTCCCCAGGTGGACTCCCCAGCCCCTCGGAAAGGCCAGGGCACGTCTTCCCACCTCCCGTCGGTCGCAGACTCAGAGGGCGGCTGCTAGGCTGCGGACCCAGGTCTGGGAGACGCCCCTTCCCTGCCGGGGCCTGCCCTCTTGTCTGTCTTTCCGGCCGCGTCCGGGTCTGTCTGCAGCGGGCGTCCCGGCCTGGGGCACGACTGGAATGCTCGGGGGACGCGGGGCGGAGGGCGCGGGGCGGGATCGCCGGCTCCCGGGGCGGCGGTGCGGAGACCGGCTGGAGGCAAACAGCCCCAACGCCCCGCGACTCGGATCCGGGCTCGGAGGGTGCCCCGCGGCCTCCCTCCGCGCTCGGCCCAGCCCCCGCCCCTCCCCGCCCGCCGCCACCCCACCCTCCGGCCCGCAGCGCCCCGCGGGATCTAGAGGGGAAAGAGGAAGAAGTCTCCGGCCCCGAGCGTAGGCCCGCCACGCCCTCCCTGCCAGCTTCCCGGCGTCGCCCGGGGCCGGGGGAGGAAGCCGGGAGGGCGGCCAGCCGGGGCGGGGGCGGGGCGGGCCGAGCGCTGGGGTGGCCCCCTTTCGGCGGGCAGGGGTCCCCGGGCCGGCGGCGCGGGCTCGGCGTGGGCGGCGCCGGGCGTGGGCGGCGGGCCAGGCGCCCCTTCCGCGCGCGCCCTCGCCCCGGAGGCGGGGGAAGCGGACCGGCCGCAGCCCCGACGTCGCCGCCCGCGGCGGGAAGTGCCTTAAAAGCCGCTGCTCGGCCCCCGCCCTGTTCTCGCCGGGCCGCCTCGGGAGTGCGCGCGGAGGCCGGGGCCTGGCGGCCGACCGACTTCCGACGGACCCGACCGGCCGACCGCGGCTTCGGAAGACGCGGACGGACCCCGTGGGCTCCAGGCACCCCGGCTGGCCCGGGCGCGCCCCCTGCCGGCGGGCAGCGGGCCGAGGGCGCCGGCGGCGGGGGCATGCGTGGCCCGCGGGATGGCCTCGGCGGTGTTTGAGGGCACCTCGCTCGTGAACATGTTCGTGCGCGGCTGCTGGGTGAACGGAATCCGCAGGCTCATCGTCAGCCGGCGCGGGGACGAGGAGGAGTTCTTCGAAATCCGCACGGAGTGGTCGGACCGCAGCGTGCTCTACCTGCACCGCAGCTTCGCCGACCTGGGCCGCCTGTGGAAGCGCCTCCGGGACGCGTTCCCCGAGGACCGGCCGGAGCTGGCGCGCGCGCCGCTGCGCCAAGGTGCGGGGCGCGGGCTGCGGGCGGGGCCGGCGCCGCGGGAGGGGTCAAGGGGGGTGCGGCCTGAGGTCGTTTAAAAGTGCCTGAAGGGGCGCGGGGAAGTTACCCAACTGGGACTGCGGCTCTCTCTTGCGTCCGGGCACGGACTGGGAACACTTCGACCCTCCGCCCCAGGTGAAGGGCGCCCAGAGTGCCCTGGTGAGAGGACGGGGAGTCGCTCACGGACCCCCGAAGCCTTCCCGGCCTGGACACCAGAAGAGGTGCCCTGACCGTCACCTCGGGCCAGTCACTGACCAGCACCAGTGCGGCGGCCGGTGTAGGGGTGGCCTCCAGGCCTCTCGGTCTCAGCGCCTGCCTCCGTCCCCCTCTGGGGAAGGCCAGCTGTGACCCCGCCCCGCCCAGGGGGCGGCAGTCGGATGCTAGCGAGACCTAAGGGAAGAGCTGACAGTGTCCAGTTGGGGGTTGCGCCCCTCAGACTCCTCCCCCGGGAGCGGCCGCGCCTCTGACTTCCCTGACAGAGGAGCTGGAGAGCGTGTTGCCACGCAGCCTTCTGTCACCGCTGGAGAGGGGCAGCCCCAGGGGCAGCTGCCGAGGAAAGTTCGGGCCCCCACCCCAGGGGTGGGTCCACATTTGCTTTTGATTAACTGTGGCGGCCTCCTCCCTCGCCTTGTGACCGGTCCTGGCTCCTGGGACTGGAGTTGTCAGAGATCTGCTGTGGCTTCGCATTTCCTACTGCCTGGCTGTCGCCCGGCCGGCCGGCCGTCCCACTGGTTGCCCTTTGGAGGCCAGGCGGGGAGGAGGTGGGGAGAAGGAGGAAGGGCCAGAGAAGCTAAAATTGAGATGGAAAGGATTGCAGCGGGGGAGAAGGGGCCAGGAAAGTCTGCAGGGCTCTGAGCAGCCTCACTTTCCTTATATCCCGTCAACCCCCCCCCCCCCCTGCAGTTAGGTGACACCCAGAAGACTTCCTTTCTGCAGTCCTCTAAGCAGAGATTGGGTGGCACTTTGGGGGCAATTGTTGAAGCTGTGGGTGGCCAGGACAAGTCTCCTTAGCTGCTGTCCACCTGAGGTCTTAAGATAACCACTCCTTACCCCCTGGAATCCCACTCCCACTCCAGGGTGTGAATTAGATGGCTCATTAGCTCAGTTCCCATGACACAGCCTCTGGCAGACACGTCATTTTGGAAAGGCTTCCCTAGAGGGTGAGGCCCTGATCGAGACAGCTTGCCTTGCAGGCTTCTCTTTGCTCCCCACATTCCCGCATTTATAGCCATTCTGGAGACAGTTTAGAATTATTTTAAGCCTGGCAACAGTTTTCTTGGGCTTGCTATTTGGGTGTGTGTTATTGTGTTTTTTAAGTTCAAATGAATGTCCAAATCAGGAAAGCTTAATTGCGTTTCTCCTTTCTGGAACAAGGTGGGCCATGAACAAATTGGGGCTCCTTAAGCCTTCGGAGTGCCTGCCCTCCAGGTCTCACTAGGTCAGGTGGCCCAGCTCAATAGTGACCCCCCCCATGTTTGGTTCCTCCTCTGTAACATAGTATCTGTTGCTCACTTTTTGTGTATGTGAGGATTAAAATGCAGAGTGAAGTGTCTAGTGGCAGTAAGCCCTACATTAATGCTAGTTCCTTAGCACCCATTGCTTCTGGTGAGACTTGTAATTGTTGGGGGGTAGGGGGGAGCGTGGCATCAGCTGCCTTGGGAGGTGATAATGAAAAGTCTTACCTGGAGCAAAAGGGAGGTGAGTTTAAGGCCTTGCCTTGCCCTGCACATGCCCCTGGCTCTGTGTCTTCTGTGTGCATTTGAGTTGTGCTTGGTCAGTTTAGGTTCCTGAGGTGTAGACACACAGAGAGTACCTCTGAAGAGTGAACCACTTACAAGTGAAGAAAGGTTTAGGATGATGGGGAGAAAAGTAGACTTGAAAAGGATATGATAGGCCGTGGCTGCTATGCTCAGCGGTTAGTGTCAGCCCATGCACCAAAGGGTCATGGGTTTGATTCCCAGTCAAGGGCATGTACCTAGGTTGCAGCTTCAATTCCTGACTTCATCAGGGCATGTGCAGGAGGCATCCAATAGGTGTCTCTCTTTCACATCAATGTTTCTCTCTCCTCCTCCTACTGTCTGAAAATTAATAGAAAAAATAACCTTGGGTGAGGATTAACGAAAAAGAAAAGAAAGGATATGATAGGTACTTTTAATTATCTGAAGGAGGGGGGGAATTCAAATGAGGAATTAGCCATGGTGGTGGTCATGGTAGTAGGGTTAGTGGGAGTGGTGAGGATGAGGACTAGCAGCTGAGTAAAAGGACCTTATAACTGCCCACGGTGGGACTTTTGGAACCTTTGGCTGGATGCCTGGCTCAGCAACCTGTGGGGCAGAGGAGCAATGACCTTAGTTCTCCATCTAGTCCTTGATTCTCTGAAGGGAAGTAAGTTGGTCCCTCCCCAAGTACCACCTGAGTTTTGTACAATCCTAAGGGAAGTCCTTTTCCTTTTCAGAACTATTTAAGTACAGGGAAATAATTTTATTAGTAAAATACATTCCAATAATGTAAAAGAAAAGTCCACCTCATTTCTATATGCCAGGTATCATCCTAGGTGCTAGGAACATAGTAGTGAACAAAAAAGACCCTCCCCGTTCCCCCCAAAACAATAAAAACAACAAAAAAACCCTGCCCTCATGATTCTTATAATCTGATTGGGAGAAACCTAGTAATAAACAATATAAGTGAAAAATATGTTAGTGATAAATGTTCAGAAGATAAAAAATAAGTAAGCAAGGAAAGGAGCTATTGCTTATGGGAGACAGGGAAGTTAGGGTGGTCTGAAGGTCTGAAAGGAAGTGACCTTTGAGTAGAAACCTGAAGGAAGGGAGGGAGCCAGGCCACATCACTACCTGTGGAAGAAAGAGGAACAAGTGCAAAGGTCCTGAGGCCTGCACGTGCCTGGTGACTTTGAGTAGAGAGAGGCCATTGTGTCTGGAATGGACAGGGCAGTTGGAGGTGATTGGGGAGGTAAGGAGTGGGCAGGTCACACTCAGATTTGGGTTCTTACTCAGAGATGGAGAGCTTTGAGCAAGTGACAATCTCACATACACTCTGGCTGCTGTGCTGTGAATGACTCTGGAAGGAAGGGAGGCTGGCTCAAGCTGTTGGGACATTGTGGCAGGTGTAGCAGAGCAGATGTGAGATATGGCCAAGCACTGATATATCTGGAAGGGAAGAGCACAGCATTGACTGAGAGGCCAAATGTGGGTGTGAAGGAGCGTCAGGCTTGAAGCCAAGCTTTCAGCCTGAGAAATGGAATGGCCACTCACTGAGATGGGAAGGCTACAGGAGCCAGGGTAGGGCTCAAGCTTTGAGAGTATTTCAGCATTTTTCTCCAGATAAGGGAGCATGTAGGGTGCACATGTCTGTTCACTGATGAATTTAACGTACTTGCAACCTCATGGACTGTCTGGGCTTAGATTTGAGGCCTGAGCCTGTCCTGTGGGCAGAGAGGGAAGAAGCTCAGTGCTGCTCCAGAGCAGCGTGGAGAATGCTACCTGTTGGGTGGGACAGACTGCAGAGTCTCCAAGTTTACCTTCTAAGAGGCTGAGGAACGTTAGAGCAACCTGGGCCCTGGGCAACAGAGGGGGGACACAAAGGCCTTTTTTCCCAGCCAGATGTGTGCTCAGTGAGCCTGCCCCTTGCCTGTGACTGAGCTTCCATCCCCATTCATAGCCCCACTGAAGGGTGTCCTGCCCCTCCTAAAGGGTAGTTTTCACTTCTGGGGGTTCGGGGTATCCTTTCAGATTCCCAAGCCAATTTTGAGTTTCTTCCATGGGTAGTGCACCTGTGCTGGGTGCTTTCCCAGGACCCCGGCAGCGTGGCTGCATGTTCTGCCACCATCCTGGCTGATACTGTCCCCCTCCCTGTCGCCTGCTCTTCCTCTTCCCCCTTCTGAATTACCTACCTTTCCCAAGTCCACACCCTGCCACTGCCCAGACTTCTTCTGGTTTCCTTGTGCTGGTGCTCCTGGTGTCTGGTCCGGTCTCTGCAAGTGGCCACGTGGCTGAGTTTGGTTCATGGTCCTGTGATCTCATCCCAAGAGAGCTCACTGTGCTGTGGGCACAGGTGACCCCAGCTAACTCTTAGCCAGAGAAGAAGCAACATGTTGCTTTCTACCAAATTTCAGAGGAGAAGCTCAGTTCTGCTTCTCATATCAGAACCCACTGTGCCATCCTCTCTGAACTCAGGATGGTCCCCAGACATGGATCCCCTTCCATTCTTAAAACAAGTCTAGGCCTCACCTTTCTCCGCTCTCTTTTAATCAACCCTTTTCCAAAAGGTGAAAGATACTCCTGCATTGTGTACAATGGCAATTTAGGAAGATTCAGAGTACCAGGTAAAGCTAATAACTGTGGGCACTGGGTCAGCTTGCCTCTCCTGGCTGAAGCCCAGCTTGGAGTTGCATCATGCTCATGGGATTCAGGAGACAGAGAGGCTGGTGGTGAGTTATGACCCCGATGTGCATTTGACCCACGTGGCACAGTCCTCCTGGCAGGTGTCCTGTGGGAGCTCTGGGCTCTGGGTTCTGGGCAGTAAATGGGACAGTACATTGTTATTGGTGATTGGCATTGCCCGTCTACTGAAATACAGTTTTTATTGGTATTTTTGTCCACTTTTCCTTTCTTGGGTGACAGTCAGCATCCACTGATCACTACTGGTTGTCAACACTAAAAAGATGGTCCCCTTGTTCCAAAGCCTAGAAGCCCCAGAGCCCCGTGGTCGGAAACCTCTCCTTTGTGGGAAGGCCAGGGAGCCTGAGAGTTAGGGTCTGCTCTCTGTTCCATCTAGGCCTGCTGTGGCCTCCCTGCGATAAGATGATGCAGCCCAGGTATCCCCTTGGAGCTCACTCTTGTGCTGAGATGTCACTTTCCAAGCACATACCTTCGGTCCCTCTTCCTCTGACCCAGCATCCTAGACTGAGTCACAGCTGTGGACACAACCGCATAGCTCCTTTGATAACTTACCCTGCAAGTTTTACTTAACTTTCATTTTAAGAACAAAACACTAACTGTCCTTTGCTGATAGGTAACTTGTAACCAGTGGGGAAACACACTGAGCATCAGTTGGGCAGAGCGGAGAGCAGGAATGGATGTGTAATACAACTCGTACACAGCATCCTTAGTGCCATCAGACAGCTCTCCTGCCTCCCTGGTGAGAAAATGAAGGCCCTGACAGGCTGGAGCACAGCTCACAGTGGGCGGGCTCAGCGGAAGTGGGGGAAAGCACTGGCTTTGGAACCAGACAGGGAAGGATTCAGATTCTGGCTGTCTTGCCGGTGACTTCAGGCAAGTGGCTTAGTTCCTAGAGGCCCGGGTACGTGATGGCAGAAATGATGTTTGCGCAGCAGGGCTGTCATGAGGATGAAGTGGTGATTTCCACCCTGGGCACCTGAGAATGGCTAGCTTTGGACTCAGGACTACTTGACTCTGGAGCTTTGACTCTTTTCTTTGCAACTCTTTTTATAAACACCTTCCCCAAAGGTTGACGGTAGTTCTGCATTGTGGACAGTCATGATAAGGGAAATCATCCAGATTCCGAGAGCCAGAGGGTGGCCCCCTGCTCCTGAGAGTGCCCTGTCCAGGTGTGTCCCCCCTCCTCCCGTCCTGCCCGGCTACAGAGAGGGCCCACAAAGGGTTCCCTCCATTATCTCAGTGGGCCCCACAGACCAGGCCTGTGGCTCTGCTGGGCAGAGACTAGAATTGGGTGCCTGGTGGGGTCAGGCCCAGGGACAGTGCTCCAGGGGGCAGTCTTATGAGAGGCAGATGACTGTGGATATCTGGGGCTGGTGTGTGTATTATCATAAGAAATAGAGTTACCAGTGGGCAGAATTCTCAAGGCCAGAACCTGCAAGGAGGGCCACGACTGTCCTCTGCTCCCAGGGCTAACCCATTCATGTGCATGTGAGACCCTGCTGTCTCAGCCTTCCCTACCCCTGCCCCAGCCCACTGCAGATCCCATACCCTGATCTCCCTTCCTTGCCCCTTCCTTCAGGCCTCCTAGTCTGAGAGGGTGGGTCCCTTCCTAGCCTCCTTTTGAAGCCCCACTCCCTCTGGCCAGTGTCATCTCACTTCCTTCCTCCTGGCAGCATGAAACCCTGGGGGGACAGGGGTCCTGCTAGCTTGTTGGCCAGGCCACCTCCACACCTGGGGGGCTGCCTGGCTGGAGCAGGAGGGCAGGCAGCACTGGGGGGTGAGCGGATGAGAGGTGCTTCCTGTTGTGAGCGCTGAGAGTGGGGTGGTGTTCCCTCAATACCATTGATGTTTTAAGGCAGACTGGCTAAATGAATGGCTTTTGAAACACGTTTGGGAAAGGAATTGTGCTTTCAGTGGCAGAGCAATGAAGAGGCCTAGAGAAGGAGAGGTTAAGGAAGGACACAGAAAAGGTTGGTACTTTTCAGTGAAACACTAACTTTCTCATATGACAAAACCACATTCACTCAAGGGAGCATCTGCCAGTTGTAGGAAGACACAGAGGAGGGAAGAGTGTCTTCTCTTGGCCCTTGTTGGGTCCTCAGAAAATATAACTTTGTCCCTGCCTCTTCTGCCTCCTCCTCTACACCACTGAGCAAGGGAAGCCGGCAGGGAGGGTGAGCCAGCAGGCACACCTGATGTGCAGCAGGTGTCAACGAGGGGCAGACAGGCCCCTTGTAAACGCTGCATGTCACCTCGCAGAAGGGAACACAAGACACTGAGATGGCATAGAGGGGGGTGCTGCAGGTCCCAGGAGAAAGGCCCTCATTGGGATGTGTATGTGTGCAAATACAGCCAGGTGGCTAGCTAGGTCTCCGGCTTGCTTCTTAGCCTCCATTGTTTGAATGTTGGCTTTCTATTTAGAAAACAGCTACTGCACTTAGGAAGTAAGCCTATAAGGTTTTCCAAAAAGTTTTAAAATGTTTTGTTTGCAAAATGTGTATTATGCTCAACCTTTAAAGAACATATATCTCCTAAGCATGCATGATGACCCTGTGTCCCTGATATCATCTACACAGTCTGCTCTCTGTACGGGTTGTTGATGGACACCTTTGTGCACTGGAGAAGGAACTTTGGAAATGTAATTTATTATGTGACTTGGTTGAAAGGTCATGTTACAGAAAATCTTCTTAAGGCTCTATTGTGGAGTCTCCTCTGAGACTTGTGCCCTTTGGGTAATGGACACTCCTTCATGCGCCTCAGAAGATGGTCTTCTTCCTTCCTGTCTTTATTTCCAGAATTTTAGCAGCAGAAGGTTCAGGTTAGGTTCAGGTCTCCAGATTCTGTCTGTGGAGGAAGCCTGGGACCGTCTGAGGTGTTATGCACAAAGCCTCCTCTTCCTGAAAAAATAAAAAATAAAAAAAAATGGGACTTTGGACCCAGGCTTCTGAGATTAGGAAACTGGGTTGTTTGTGTTTGCGGTCACTGATGGGTCATTGTGCTGATGTCAGCCTGTTCAATCTGTTGCTGGGACAACCTTTCGAGAGTAAATCAGGAGTTTGCATGAAGTTGATGGTGAAACCGATAGAAACAATATGTGTTCTCAGTTACCAAGGCTAAACTAGTTCACAAGCAAAAGGCGCCCTGGCTGCTGTAGGCTGACTTTAAACCCCAAATGTATGTAAAATTGGCACACTGAAATTGATATATAATTGTGCCATGAATCTTTTGGTTTCAATTTTTTAATTCGTTGGGGCTATATCTGGATAAAATTTTCACATCACAAATTGTGTAAAGTAACATTTTAACAGTTGAGGTTATATTAGTGTTTATGTTTTTACCAGAAATTAGAAAAACTCCCGGGTGCTGTGAAATCTACTGAGTAAGCTTCCTGAAAGAAGTATCTGAATATGCTGGGAGTGGATTATCCTTTCCTGTCCTCACTGGACTGAATTCCATGGATTCTAGAGTACTGTCACCCCCTGCTGGCCAGTCCTGGAACCACAGTCTCATAACAAGATGTATGGGGAGACCACAGGTCGGAGGAGCAGGTACAGTGCAGAGTGGTGAATTCTGCAGATATCAGGAGATAATTCTTTGGGAGCCTAGGTCTCCCAGCCTCTGATGTGGAGAAGTCTGCACATAACAGAGGGCATATGTCCCCTCTTGAGAGCTGGATGAGATTTTCTCGTACACGAACCTGAAGGTGGGGGAAGGTCAGCAGAAAGGTTGTCCCAGCAACAGGCAGTGCTGCATGAGGGTGAGCAGATCAGCAGGCAGCACTGCACGAGGGTGGGGGACTGTGTTTGGATAGCATAGACCTGTTCCTTGAGGTTGGTGTGAAGTTGGGGACTCACAGGACACAGAGCCACTAAGATGGACTAGGTCAGGTCGAGGAGGGTCTGTGCACGGGGGTAAGATGCTGAGACTATCTCCAGGGCCCTGACCACGTGTTCTTGCTTTTCTCTGGAAAATGGGTCACCATGATAACAGGGTTCCAGGTAAATACAGTTAAGGTTGAATTTCAGATAAATAATGAACAATTTTTTTAGTAGAAGTCTCTCTATACTATTGCATTATTCATTGTTTATCTGCAGTTCAAATTTAAATAGGCATCTTGTGTTTTCTTTGCTACATCTGGCCACCTTAAAAGATCATCATAGAGCAGAATGTATTTATCTGATGAAGTCTTATCCTTGGGGATTATTAACCCAACCATAGGTTGAACATTAATTAAAACAAGATATAACCAAAATTATGTTGTTAGAGCAAAGATATAAGAATTGTAAACCTCTGTGCTGACTTAAGAACCTGTGGGTCGCGAACAGCTAGCAGGGTCTCCTAAGACCATCAGAAAACACAGATATTTACATTAAGATTCATAACAGTAGCAAACTACAGTTATGAAGTAGCTACAAAAATAATTTTATGGTTGGTGATCACTACAACATAAAGAACTGTATTAAAGGGTTGCGGCATTAGGAAGGTTGAGAATCACTGCTTAAGATTAAGTTATGCTTTTAACTTCTAAAGCGGGTATAAAATGCTGTTTGCCCGCACTCTGCAGGAGGTTAGTCTTCCTACAGAAGCACCCACAGAACATAGTACTGTGTCTGAGATCCGACTGATTAGTCCAGCTGTAATAGAAGCTGAAGTACAGGAACAGTTTTGCTCATCTTGGAGTAATGAAGCACCTTGTGGGCATGATTGACAAACTTGTCTCTTTAAAAAAAAACTTTCAGAGGATTTTGCCTTGGTCCCTTCCCCTCCTGAGGCTTCCATAAAGCAAGCAGAAGATGAAAGCACTTTGGTGCAAGCGTTTTGCATGTGTTTGAAATTCTGTTTCCAGGAATTCAGGGTCCGGAGAACAAGCATTCTGAGAGTCTGTTTCTTTGGTATTTCTCCCTTCTTGTCCTTGCTTCCCTCAACGTGCTGGGTGATGTGCTATGGCCAACAACCTGGGGAAAAGGGTAGATGGTGGCCCAGTCCTTGTTGCTGGGAATGGCTGGGGCCCAGTACCGAATGTGCTGGGCTGCATGGGTAGGGGCCTGAGGTTTCCCAGTGGTCCAGCCATGACCCACCAGCCTGCCTCTGGGATTCCTGCTCCCTGGACAGTTGCCATCTGGCTGCCTGGGCCTGTGAGACTGGGCAGGGGGATGGGAGTGTGCTGGGCAGGAAGGGATGTCTACACCCAAGGGGTTGTACTTAAGGAAGTTGAGAGGGTGATTCCTGGCCTTGATTTGAGTGGATGCTGTGGAGCATCCCCTACTGTAGCTAGGCTTTCAGAATTGCCCTCACCCATGTGTGGGGTGCTCCTGGTTTTCCAGGGACCCTTATATTGTAGGCCTCTTCCTTTCAATAATGTAGTATAAGAAATTAGTTTTATCGCTTATATAGACTCAGTCAACGATTTGCCTAAAAACAACAAGCACCTTTTCTCCTGTAAAACAAAATGAAACCAAAACTTCTAAAGACAGACTGATAACAGTTCATTATTGATAACAATTCTGGGATTTCAGCCATAAGTTTTGGTGAGAGCTCACAGGGCAGTCATCCTAGGTCACAGGATGTGTGGAAAGAGGCTAATTTCCTTTGGAATTGAATATTCCCCATCTCCAGGAAGCCGATGTACAGAAACTGTAATGGGCGGGTTTGTGTTCCTCACTGTTCATGGGGACACAGAAATGTACCCCGATCTCCATGCTGTAACCTATAGCATTTACAAAGCAATAGTCTGTACTTCCCCATAGCGGCTCGGGATTTCTGGTAACTAACAAGTCAGATGCTGATTCCTGGAAAGTGCTGTGAGCCATGCCACGTTGGTTTTCTCTGAGTAGAAATCTGATGTT
This sequence comes from Lasiurus borealis, assembly GCA_004026805.1. Lineage (NCBI taxonomy): Eukaryota > Metazoa > Chordata > Mammalia > Chiroptera > Vespertilionidae > Lasiurus > Lasiurus borealis. Next base: position 16,321 of record PVJN01015851.1, read on the forward strand.
TTCCTTCCAACACCAGCATTTAAATGACATATCTAACCATGGGCTCCATTCAGATGGGCTCTGTGGTCAGGTCAGCAGCACAGAGTGAGTCTGCCTGCTGCTGTGTTGTGGGACTGGGTGTTCCCGGGACACCTCCCTTGGTGCAGCCACCTTCGGCGGTGGTGAGTGGGCCCGCCGAGCAGGGTGGAGCCCAAGGTGTTTAGGGAGCCATCCCTGCTGCCCCCTCAGAGGCCACTTGGAGGGTCTGTCTGTGGCTTAGGCCTGCCTAGCCTTCTCATTGGCTGTCCCTGGCTGCCAGACCTCTTGCTTTAGACAGTAGTGTCACCCCATATACACCCAGATCATTCACTGAGTCTTTGAAACTAAAGAGGTAGAACAGGGCTTCAGAATAGGGCTGTACATACGTGAATAAGGCTGAGTAGATGCACCCACCCTCATGCAGGGTGACACGAAGGTGGCATCCTCAGCATGGGAGGCTTGTTGTCTGTATTTGATGTGGGAGCATATTTACTGGTCTATTTTTCTGACTGTAGGCATGTCTGTCTCCACTGTAGGACTGGTAGCCATAAAGGACGCCCATGATATAGAGACCAGGCTCAACGAGGTGGAAAAGTTGCTGAAGGCTATCATAAGCATGCCATGTAAGGTGAGTGGGGTCGGGTCCGGCTGGGTGGGATGGTGACACATCCCACCAGCATCTACATAGCTGGCCTGCTGGCTCCCTTGGCCACCTGTCCCTCCCTGGAAGAGTCAGGCAATACCTAGAAGAGTCAGGCTATAGGGAGGTTGGTGAGTAGACCCGGAAAAGAAAGACTTTGATGAGCTCCAGTGGCTCCATTGTTCTCTCCATGGGAGAGTGGAAGTGGAGGGGCCAAAGAGGTATTGAGTAGGAAGGGAAGGGGCCCTCCACTGCAGTAGTCATGGCTTTCCTGCTTCCATGCAGAATGTCTTAATATATTTTATTGATTTTTTTTACAGAGATGAAGGGAGAGGGATAGAGAGTTAGAAACATAGATGAGAGAGAGACATCGTATTAGCTGCCTCTTGCATGCCCCTTACTGGGGATGTGCCTGCAACCAAGGTACATGCCCTTGACCAGAATTGAACTTGGGACCTTTCAGTCCGCAGACCCATGCTGTATCCACTGAGCCAAACCGGTTTCGGCCCATGCAGAATGTCTTGCTGAGGGTGTCTGAGGAGAGCACAAGGAGCCCGAGGGAGTGTTGGCCTCAGCAGCGGCAGATGGATAAGCAGCTTGCAGGCCTGGGTGCAGGGGGGAACTGGCCGTGTCAGGGAGCCACCTTATTCCTCCTGCAGGCTGTTGCCTGCCTCCTCTGTAGGTGGGAGAGTCAGGGCACACATAGTTTACTGTGAAGTGAAGGGAGCTGTGGGGAAATGGTGGCCATGCAGCACTGAGAAAAGCTAGCCAGCTTCTGTCACCTCGTCCTGCCTGTCCCAGGAGCCTTGCGTTTCAGCCATGTATCCATAAATAAACAAGGTCTGCGATTGCAGCCTTTTCCGCATGGTCGGTCCTGTGGGCTGTCTGAACAGCTCTGGGTAGTACTATATGGGGCCACCTTGTAGAGGATTAATTTTAGTAATTAACTGATTTATCCCCAGTATTCTAGGTCAGAAGTCGTGCTCACCTTCTTTGAAAGATCTCCTCTGGATCAGGTGCTAAAAAATGACAGTGTACATAAAATTCAACCCAGCTTTCAAAGTCCAGTGAAAATATCAGGTAAGAGCTACAGGAAAGGCCTGGGGGAAATACCGCTGGGGTTTCTAGGAGCCTTTTCAGTGTGGTGCATGGCTCCTGCATGGCTGCACCCTGCCCTCCCTCCCCACCACCCTTGAGCTCCAGAAAGACAGCCCAACAGACGGTGAGCATTGTGGGTAAGAGGCTGCTACCAGATCCCTATGAACAGTGTTTTGTGACCCAGAGTCACACTCCCCCTCCATCCTAAGTGAGTTACTTGGTATATAAACTGGAGCTTAAGAAGCTGTATAATGATGAAAACATTAATGAGGCATTTCTGAAGCAAACTTCTGGAGTCAGTTGTCTAGCCTGCTGATAAAGATAGTTCACATAATGAGGCATTGAATTGTTCTTAGTCTAGGGCAGCCATGGCCAAAGGGGAGCACACCTTTCAGGTATTGCTAGCATTGATAAATTCACTAAAACATTCATGAAAGAAGCAAGGTCAGCAGCAGTAAGGAATCGTGCACTAAGCAGAGTGCTGGCCAGTTCACCTGTGGGGTCAGGTGAATGGAAGGGGACCCTGGACGTCTCCCTTTGTAGTGGCTTTCTAAGATCTGGTTGCCCCTGTTGTTAGAACACAGTTGGTTTCTGCAGTGCTGTTTGTAAAGGCTGCTGAGGGAAAGAGCTCCGCCTTGGGGTCTCAGGCAGGCACCGGGCTTCCCCAGGCAACAGGTTTTGGCCTAAGAAGTAGCATTTGAGTGGAATCTTGCAGGGTTTTCCAGGTGGGAAGGGAGGGAAGGCAGTGGGCTGTAGGCTAATTGTGAGGGCCTGCAGAGCATCCTGGTCTGTAGGAAGCAGAGTAGGGATTCTGGAGGAGGAAGGAAAGAAGAGGAAGAATGGAGGAGCAGGCCTCTAGAGGAAGTAGATGAGTGGGAGAAGAGTGGGCTCCGAGGAAGAAATTGGTGAAGGGGACCAAGGAAGCCAACCTGGAGGATATCATTGGTGGAAAAGCGTCCTTATTGAGTTCCGTGCCACAGCAGGGATGAGAGTCCTCGTTGTTGGTGCAGTGGGAAGGGTGGGCGAGGTCTGGGAACCAGGATGAAGAAGGTACTTCAGGTCTGACTGTGTGAGGATGGGTGGGAAGCCTGGGTTGTCTGTCTGCTGCTTTTGATGACTATGCAGCTTCCTGTGTATTCCTGGCAAGATGAGCAGGGGTCAGAACCCTCCTCCTTCATGGTGTAGTGAAGGTGGCTGTCGTTGATCCTGGTGGGTATCTGTGGGCTCTGTCTGACTCGGAGGCTCAGTGGGTTCCGGGACCTGATCTCCAGTCCTGCTGGTGTGCATGCTGCCAGCTGGAGTTGGGCAAGCTCTGTCCTCAGTATGCGATGGAAGGATCCCAGCACTGGTGTCCCTGCTCTGCTTCAGTTCTTTCTATCTTGAGCAAGTGGGAGAGCAAAAAGCAGCACAGTCCTTTCAGGGCCAGTGTAGGCACAAGAGCTGGTGTGCTTCAGGTTGGCCGCACGTGGAGAAGGACAGACTCAGGCTGTGTGGCGTTGCCTCTGAGTACCTCCCAGAGTGCAACCACGTGGAACATCCCAGCCCTCTTAGTAGCCTGTCTTATTGGTGATGGTGACAGGCAAATGCAAGGCCACGTTTGCCCTAAGGAGCTGAGAGGACTGAGAGGAAGGGATGGTGTAAAGGCTCATGCTGACATTTTAAGTATGTTCTCTGTGCTTTTTTCAAGAGGACTGAGGACAGAGGCTTTGGGTTGCACTGTATGTGAGCCTCAGTGAGGTATTGCATGGGTGACCAGGGACACAGTGTCCAGGTCTAAGGAGGCAGAGTGCTGACCTCGTGCCAGCCGAGAGCCCAGGTGGTGGTGGTGGTGGTGGGCACATACTCTGCTCTGGGGACATAGCAGTCACTACCCCCCATTGTTGGCTCTGCACAAAACACTTTGTAATAAATGGGCTGCCAAAAAATGGAGTTTGTAAACATCTACTGCAAGTCAGTCCCCAAAATCCTGCAGCCAGGGGCTTGTCTAAGGAACCCATGCATGAGGTGGCAGGCTCAGAGAGCACTAATCGAATCCTTCCTGAGCCGAGTTTCTGACATAAGGGGTGTCCTCCTCTTCTTCTGCCCTCATCAATGGAGCCCAAAGTCTGGGAATCTCCTTTTGAAGCTTCCCAGCATAGACAAGTGTGTAGGTGTGCCAGCGTGGGGGTATTCCACGGAGGTGGGGTGCAGGCTCATTGCTCACTGCTTGAGGAGATAAATAGATGAAGACAGACAATGCACTGTGGTAAATTAGGAGACACTTTCCAGTGAAACTGGGGTTTGAGATGGCACCGACATCCCTTTGAAGAATGAGTGCATATGTTTGCCAGTGGTACCTTTAAATCTCCATCCCATATTCTAGGGTTGCTGCATTGAGGGGTCTCCTAGGTCTGAACATCCACAAGTGTCTCTATCAGACACCCCCGTCGCTGGTTGATAACCTGGATACTAACTGGTCATCCCACGACTCTGGCTTCCTGAGCTCAGTAATTTCTCACAACCCGCATCCACAATAAAACCCAAGCCCCCTGTCATTCTAGGCATGTCAGAGTCTGGCTGGCTCCAGCTTTCTGATTTTGTCACCATAGCACCCTCTGCTGTAGATCCTCCACTGCTTCCTGGCTGGGCTTTGCTCATGTTGTGTCTGCCCCTCCATGTCCACTCCTGTCCTGCTAAATTCCGTTCATTCGTGAAAATGCACTCGCTTGCTGCCACTTACCCAGCCTCTCTTAGAGAGGAGGAGGAGGGGCGTGGGAACCGGCACTGGCCTCCCTGCTCTTAGAGGCTGCTGTTCACACTAGTGACAGGTGCATCAGGCCTCTGCAGGCACAGCCTCCTCTCTAATGTTTAGACTGTGCTATGGCCACGAGCTCCACTAGGTGGCGCCAGGTCCTGGTGGTGCGAGAACCCAGCCAGGTCCTGGGAAACACAGCAAGGGCAGTGGATTCTCTGGTGATGGTACAACCTCAAACAGTCCTTATCCCATGTTAATCTAACTACTATCAAACATAAGAAGAATAGATTATATACATTAATGAACTGAAGGACTGAGAGCAAATGGAGCACTGGAAACCATGGCTATAATTAAAAAAAGAAAAAGCATTACCACATTAGTAATTACTGCAGAAAAGACCCATTGATAGCTGCTAAGATTAGTGGGAAAACATTTCAGGATAAATAGGATTTGGCAAAATCTCGATGCACCTTTCTAAAGGTGTTGCTGAACCACTAAGAGAAATACAGTAACATTTGGGAAAGTGGTAGAACCTCCTTACGCAGGTGATCCAGGCCCCTATCCCAGTAGTGAGGCCAGTGACATCATACACCCAGGGCTCCAGCTAGACTAACCACTGTGGTCAGAGTCACGGAAGTGTCAGGGACATTGAGGGACAGCGGTAAAATAACTCACCAGTCTCTTCAAAAGTGTCACCGTCATCAGAAATGAGAATAGACTGAGGAAGTGTCAGAGGTCATAGGTGACTAGGACACAACAGCTTATGCAACAAGGAGTCCTGCGTTGGTCTGAAACCAAAAAAAGCTGGTGAAACTCAAGGGAGGGAGATGCTCAGTTAACAGACCTGTGCCATATGTTTTCCTGCGGTTGGTAATTTTACCACAGTTACCTAAATGGTCAACATCAGGAGAAGCTGGTGAGGGATATGTGAGAACTCTGTACTGGTTTCACAACTTTTTTATAATTCTAAAATTAGCTCAAAAATGTTAACAAAAATAAGAAATGGCAAAGTAGGACTCTACTTAATGTGAAAAAAATGTAGCTTGATCATTTCATAGAATCAGTCATGTATGTGATTAATTAAGTTGGCCAGTGATTTTTTTTTACTATAGGCATTAAGCTGACTTCTAAGAAATTAAAATGCTGTAATTTTTCTGTCATCACAACACTGCTTTCGTGTTTTTTTTTATGTGCATGACACAGCAGATATGAAAACATTAGCAACCACAGTAATAACTACCATTTCTCAAGCACCAGGTGCTTACTCAGTCTTTACAAATACCATCTCATTTAATATGTACTTGTGCCCTTTGGGGTGGATACTGTTGTTCCCATTTTACAGAAGAAGAAACTAATTGAGCAAGAAGTAGCAGAACTGGAGTTTCCTCAAAGGCCCAGGTGGCCTTTCGAACAATTAAACCACATTTCTGTGCACAAAAGGCTGAGCACAGGTAGCTAAGGAATGGTTTGCAACATGTCTATTTTGAGGGGGCTGGTCAAGATTCCAATTTTTAGAGCTTCAAGTTTCACATTTAAGAAAAATTAGGAAGCCCTAGTCAGTTTGACTCAGTGGATAGAGTGTCGCCCTGTGGACAAAAGGGTTCCAGATTCCATTCCAGTCAAGGGCATGTATCTTGGTTGCAGGCTCCTCCCCAGCCTGGGCCCTGGTCGGGACTCCTGTAGGAGGCAACCCAATATGTTTTTCTCACATCAATGTTTCTCTCTGTCTCTCCCTCTCTCTTTCACTATTCCTAAAAAAGTCAATGGAAAAATATCCTCGGGTGAGGATTAACAACAACAACAAAAACAGAAAACACACAACAACAAGAAAGATTAGAATGTTCCTCTACAACAGTGATTCTCAAACTTTCTAATGCCTCGACCCTTTAACACAGTTCCTCATGTTGTGGTGACCCCCAACCATAAAATTGTTTCGTTGCTACTTCATAACTGTCATTGTGCTACTGTTAATGAATCGTAATATAAATATCTGATATGCAGGATGACTTAGGTGACCCCGGTGAAAGGGTTGTTTGACCCCCAAAGGGGTCGCGACCCACAGGTTGAGAACCACTGCTCTACAAGGTTCAGAAATGTTCCAGGCACTGACATTTTTTTCACTTGTAAGGTTCCCCCCATCCCCTTGATTGGGGGTGGGGTGGAGAAAGGTGTTGGGGCCATCTGCTTCTGTGCTGATGTCACTCTGAGGTCTTCTGTGCTTCCTGGGAGAGACAGATTATGAAGGCAGCTAAAGAAAATGTTTGTTTTTTATTGTTTTCATTAGGGCTCCCATATGTTTGAAAATGAGAAGGGAGGGAATCTTAGTCTTTCTGGTTAAGAGTTGGTCATCTCCAGAGCCACTCAGCCTCCAGTAAACATCTACTTGCATCTTCTCACACCTCAGAAGTAATTGGCCTTGGAGGTTCCCAGTGCCCATGGCCATTGGTTTTTGTTCCTTCTCAGTACTTGCAGGCTCTCTCACTGGTTCCCGTGCAGGGAAGGTGGTGGCTCTGCTGGGCTCCACCTAACGTCACGGGGAGTGGGACTGGCTGAGCTGGTGCTGAGAAAACCTGTGAAATGTGAGCTGTCACCTCTCCAGAGAGCCATGTGGAAATTTTAGCAACTAATTACTTGGCAAATCTGAATAGTGAGTTGTCATTTTAATCCTATAGGGATGAGGAGGAAATCTTATGCTTTTCTTTCTTCATTTTTTTTTTTTAATATGATACCCCAGTGTTTTGTTTTTTTTTTTTTTTAATATATTTTATTGATTTTTTTACAGAGAGAGGAAGGGAGAGGTTTAGAGTTAGAAACATTGATGAGAGAGAAACATCTATCAGCTGCCTCCTGCACACCCCTACTGGGGATGAGCCGCAACCAAGGTATATGCCCTTGATCAGAATTCAACCCAGGACCCTTCAGTCTGCAGGCTGACACTCTATCTACTGAGCCAAACTGGTCAGGGCTCTTTCTCATTTTTGTGTAGTTTCCCTAATTCTCTTCATATGGAGAGAAATTTAACGAATTGAGAACCAAATATCTAGAAAGATTAAAAATAAGCATGGAGTTTCAATTCCACTTATAGAAAGCAAACCCATGAATGGGAATAAAACAATGTAAGTTATAGTCAGATGTAAGAAAAAATCTCCCAAACAACAATGCATCAGGTGCCCAGTGAGCTGGGTGACCTCGCTGTCTGTGCCATGCTGGGGGAGGAGGACTGTTTGGAGCTGCATGTCTCTGTATTAGACCCTGACTAGGAAGATGGTAATTCTGTAGAAAACCCTTTGAATTTGAGAATGCACCAGGAACTTTCCAGTTGGAGGTACTGAGTCCCCAGATCATAGAGCCCCTGACTGGGCTGAGCCCAGTGGTGCGGTAACAGCTACCACGCCCTCAGGCATTGCCTGCCATTCCACCACTTCCAGTGCCCAACAGCCCAAGACCTGTGCTCTTGGAAAGCTAACACTACATAGCCAACAAGACATATGAAGGTATTTTCTTTGTGGGCCTTTTTACATTATCAAAGTTTGTGCTTGTTGGTAAAAAGTCAATTTACATGGCAGAATGAGAGAAAGTGAAAAGTGAAGTTGCCCATTTGGTTTAAAATACACATTGATCTTATTCGATCCATGCAGCAGCTCCAGGTTGGGCAGTGGGAGAGTACACCCGAAGGTGCTGTCCTGTCTTGACAGATGGGAGCTTAGAGCCCTGCAGTGTGCCATGGACTAAACCGGACTCAAACCAGACTGACAGATGTGGGCTCAATGCTCCTTCTGCTCCAGCTTCAAACGCTTGGGGAGGGTGTATGGGAGAGAGCTCAGATATTCCTAGGGGAGAAAGGAGCTTCCCACTTGCACAGGCTAGCAGGTATGGCTCCTGTGAAGGCTGCATCAGCCCCTGAATTGTATGCAGGGCTCTAGGGTTGGCTCCAGCTGCACCTATGGGTGCAGAGTGTTCCCCTAAAGTGTGGGGAGACAGGGCAGCAGGTGGAGAGAGAAGTATGCAGATTGGTGTAAGCCCCAAACTTTAAAACTTCAAAACCCAACCCATCCTGAATATGTTGCTTTCATTTTCAGAGATCATGAGGTCCAACGGATTTTGTTTAGCAAATACAGAAACTATTGTTATTGACCACAGTATACCAAACGGAAAAGAGCAGCACCTGGGTGTGGATCCGACAGAGCATTTGTGAGTATGCTGGTCTGAATCATTTTAGAGATGGGATCCTGGAGCAGCCAGCTAGTGCGCCTGGGTTCATCCCGGGCGGAGCTCTGTGGGCAGGAACTACCATGGCTACAAACACCAAGCCATCTGGCCTGCATTTGGACACTTATTTAGAGAGCTTGTCTTTTCTAGAGGACATAAGACCGTGGTTCATAAACCTGTGGGAATACAGTTCCCTTGCCCAATGGCTGGCTAAGTGGCCAAGCTTCAGGGTCTGGTCTGTGCTGGGCCCTGAGGGGGTACAGGGACCGCCACAGTCTCCTTGGTGCCAGGTCTGGTTTCCTGGGATGGGGAGAAGCGGTACCTGCATGTCAGCCTCACATCACAAGGCTAGACATTCTCCAGACACCCGGGTGCCAGGATAGCCCAGGGGGCCTGTGCTGAGGAGAGGAGGATGAATAACTACAGAAGGTGGGACAACCAGAAACACTACTTCTCCGTTCTTTCTCTCCTTTAGCAGAACTTTGCCATGAGTGCTCTGGGGAAGCAGGCATTGGGTCCCCTTGAGGCATAGCTGCCTTCTCCTCAGGAATTTTCAGACAGCAGCGTCAGGGGGCCATGGCGTGGCTTCTGTCGACTGTCAACACAACAAGGGTTGTGTGAGTGTCCAGAAGGGATGCAGCTTCTCCTGGCTTCTCTGAATCTTTAAAGCAGGACCACTGTGTTCTCCAGTGTCCATTGTGCAGAAAGAACTCAGGTCCCAAGGGTGGCATGCATGGCTTAGGAGCCCAGAGGCAGCGCTGGGTGTGCAGTCTCCCTGTCGCAGGCGAAGCACACCTTTGGACGGAGGGGTTGCTCAGCGTCACAGGCCCCAGACCCATCCATTCCAAGAAAACAAACATGGACTAGGACAGATTCATGCTGAGACACCCAGGCTAGGACTGCAGGACACAGTGTGACCCCAGGATGTGACAGCCCTAGGTCAGGAAACCCTGTCAGCCCCAAGAGCAGTCTCTTTCTTAGTGTCTCAGATGTCTCTCAGGTGGTGTGCAAGAATCCTTCCCTGTGGTATCATGAAATGCTGGTGAGGCCAAGGGGGCCCTCCTGTAAAATGTGGCTGTCCCTCTGCACACGCAGCATGGTACCTGCTGTGCGTGTATGGAGAGCACATCAGTTCATGACCTAATGCAGGGCTGGCGTAGTGGAAAGCTCTCCACAGTTTAACATGGATCCTAAGTGCCCTCCTGCAGTGACCTGTTGTACTCTCTCCATCTGGGTGGTGCTGGGAGCAACGAGCCAGCCGCAGCCCTGACTTTTGTCTTTACTGTTTCAGGTTTGAGAACGGCAGTGAGTTCACCTCCGAACTGGAGGACGGCGATGACCCAGCAACTTATGACACCAATCTGTCCTATTACCATCTGGTCCCCTTTGAGACGGACATTTTGGACTGAGTCTTCATAGGCCCTCCTACACAGCCCTCAGCTGCTGGTTCTGCTGCTGTTCACTGGGCCCTATCTATCCCACCAGGGCCTCCCGTGCCTGCACTGACTGAGCATGGCTCAGCAGTCCACGCCCGAGGCCTGGTGTTCTGTGAGTGGGGTAGGGGATGTTTCTGGGGTTATCACCGACCCCACGATCTCCAACAACCAGGAGTCAGGCCTGGGAGTCCACGATGCCTGCTGCTGAAGAAGGACCTCTCCCACTGCACACCTTGGCCTACTTCTGCTTTCCTAGGACTCGTTCTCCCGTGTGGAGGAGCCACAAGTGCCTGTAAGACATCACGAAGCGAGGGGACTGCCCAGGGCCTTGCTGGGTTTTTCCTTGCCTGTGACTGCTTTCTGGGAGGAGCCTTCCTCCTGGTGCAGGGCCAGGGCCAGGCGCCCCTCCCTCCTGTCATCCCCAGCATGACAATCACACAGAACAATCCACGTGAGCCCTTGTTGAGTCCCAAGTTCTGGGCGACATAGGCAGGGCATCTTAAGTAACCAGGCTTTTCCTGAGAAGCAGGATGTATGGCCTCCATTTATTTTCATCTTTTATCTGGAAACTGAGGGCTGGCTTTGTGTCAGCCACAGTGGGTGTTTATAGAAGGGGAATTGTGGATGGGGACAGGAACAGGGGATCATTGATCTGTTGGGGCTGAGTTAGTAATTCTCTTCAACAGGAAGAGAACCCTGCCTGGCCTGCCAGCATCTCTTCAGGGTCACAGGGTTGTGGCCACGTGGGCCCTCGAGGTTTGTCTCTCCTGGTTACCAACTCTCCACCATGGAACTGCCATAGTAACGTGAAGGAAGAGAGTGAGAGGAAAGCCACACACTCAATTTGCCTTTTTCCCTCTGCCCTCAGGGAGGGTCTGGGGTCTGTGTGCTTATCTCCTTTATTTCTTCATAGTGTCTACTAAGGACCAACATTTGCTAATGTAAATAATAATAAATTATTGAAGTCCTAATTATTTTACACCGTCTGTTTTTAGATCTATTTTAATGAAATAAAATATTTTACTCTCCTTTTATGGATGTAGTGTTTGTGTATAAAGGTCTGCCTCCTTTTATTCCCTCCAGGGAAGGGTAGAAAGGGGTGGAAGCCAAACTCTGCCCTCAGGTGTTTGGGTAATTGTGTAGGGTTTTCCTCTTCTCCATGTTCCTCGTTGGAACCTGTTCTGTGGCCCAGCTGTACACATGGGATTTCCCTTCTGCCTTCCAGCTGTGCTCAGTTTACTGCATCCTCCTTTCAGGGAGGCTTTTAGGTGACTGATAGGGGTTGATCACTTGCCTTTCTTCTCTTGAGGGGTAAAATTCACTTCTGTCCAAGGATAGGGCTGTTTTCTTAGCAGTTAACGTTAGAATCTACCACCAAAGAAGTGAAAACACATGTCCACATGAAGACTCAAAAAACCAATTTGCTCATGTATTCATCCAGTGGATATTTCTACAATGCCAGTGTCACTGAAGGGTCATTACTCACACTAGAAACCTAGGTGAACAGGGTGGGTAGGTGTGATTCCATGCTCTGGAATCACTCACAATGAGCTGTGAGAAGTACCTTACACTCTCAGGAGCAGCAAAACCAAAACCATGTATCAAAAGGCTCCACTGTGAAGCAGGCGGGTGGTGTCCACAGGAAGCCACCGCAGAGCTCTGGCACTCAAATGCACACATTGCGGGGACTCCCAGAGTTGCAAGCCAGCTGACAGGCCGCACACTGCAAGGGTTTAATCTTCTGGAAATAAGAGAAAAAGAATATTTGTAACAGCAACATACTGCTGAAAAGATTGCCTCCATGTTTACTTCTGGTTATGTGCTTTCTCCTCTGTGAACATAGTAGCATCCTAGTGTTATCTGAGAATTGCATGGCTTGCCTTTCTCCCTCCATGGTTGCCTTTCTGTTACTGGAGAACTGCGTGGCTTGCCCTTCTCTGTTGCTAGTGGGAGAGGAGTTCTAGGGGTGACAATGGCATAAGCATTCCCAGGGGCCCCACGGGAGGATAAGAGGTAGAAAGCTTTATTTGTGTTGAATGACATCCCCTGGGTTGCAAAGTTACATTTCCCTTAAACCAGCCCTGGAAGAAGCTCACCTAGGGATTCAGCAGAGCTAGAAGCAAAGCCAGTGTCCAGAGTTTCCCTTCCATGGTGGATCCGGGTCTGGAACAGCACCAGACTAATTCCAGCCCATCAGTCCATTGTATGACAGCCCTGAAAGCCAGGAGTCAGGTGCAAGCAGCAAGAGAGGGAACTCCCTTATTCAGTAGCTTATGTATCTTAGACTTAACAACCTTGCAGAGGCCATGCCTATTCCCTTTTCCTGGATAAGGTGTACAATTAAATGATTTTCAGTAAATGTACAACTAATGGAGTAATCACCACAATCCAGTTTTAAATTTTCTTCTCCCCTTAAAAAGATGCCTTGTGTTTGATTTCAGTCTGTTTTATTCCCATTCCCAACCTCAGGCAACCACGGTGCAGGCTTTCGGCCTTCGTGGATTTACTTTTCCTGAACATTTTATAGATCACATAGAATGTAGGTTTTATGTCTAGCTTCTTTCACTATAAATGTTGCTATGATGCCCATGTCATAGCAGGTGTGAGTGCTTTATTCCTGTTGTGCCCATTGTATTAACTGTCCATTGTATTAATGCACCACATGTGGTTTATTAATTATTAGCTGATAGACATTTGGTCTGTTGACACTTTTTGACATTGTGAGTTACAGAGCTATGAACATTAGAGCTAAAGTCTTTGTGTGGGTATCCATGATTCTTCTTTTCTTGGGTACATACCTATGAGTGGAATCATTGGGTCAAATGGTAAATTTATTAACTTTTTAAGGAATTGCCAGACTGTTTTTCAAATTGGTATTTTATATGAATATTCTCTCCAATCTGTTTGAAGGTTCATTTCTTACTCCTGGAAAGACTGCATATTGTCATTCTGATCATAGCCATTAAGGTGGGTGTGAAGTGGATTTAATTTGCATTTCCCTCATGCCTTCTGATGTTGAGCAGCTTCTCATGTGCTTATTGGCTGGTCATTCATTAATCTTAGATGAAATGTGCAATCATGTCTTTGCCCATTTTATTTTATTTTGAAATAATTATAAATCACAGAGAGTTGCAGAGTAATAGAGAGGTCATGTGTATCCTATACTCTTTTTTATCCCAGAGGTAATATTTTACATATTTTACTATATGATCAAAAGGAGATTGACATCAGTACAGTCCATACACCTAATTCAAGTTTTTATCAGTTTTACACAGACATGTGTATGTCCAGAACACAGTTTTCTCACATGTGTACGACAAAGTATGGAACTTGTTTTATTACCTCAAAAATCTCCCTCATGCTATTTCTTTATATTCACATACACCACCCCCATCTATTCCAGCCCCTAACCCCTGACAACCACTAATCTGTTTTCCATCTCCATAATTTCATCTTTTGAAAGGTGAAATAAATGGGATCCTACAGTATGTAACCTTTTGAAATGGGCTTTCTGCAGTCAGCATAATACCCTTGAGATCAGTACAAGTTGTTGCAGGTATCAGTAGTTGTGTTTTTAAATTTTATTTAGTATTTAGCTGTGTAAAGTCCAGGAAAGTAATGACAGGCTCCAGATCCAGCTTATCTTTGGCTCCATCACTAACATGAAGGCAAAAGGTCAGCAAAGGGAACAGCCCCAAAGGGTAATCTCTCTTTCAGGCCTCCTCTTTCTCAGCCTTTTCCCTCCCCCAGCACAAGCAGAGTGAGCACATCTGTAGTTCCTTGAACTTCTGTTCTGATTTTCTCTGCCCACTGTGCCTTCACTCTACACAAAGCCCTACCAACAGCATAGGCATCATCTCCTGTGACACCATCCTTCCATGTCTCTCTGAGGACAGGAAGAGTGACTAATTTGCCTATTATCCCATAGCCACTGGGATTGGCTGATTAATGAATGGGTAATTAAAGAGAACGTAAAAGGAGAAAGGTCACATAGAACAAAGTTCTAAACTGTGTTTCTCAAAAAAGAACAGTCAACACTAAACTAACATAATACTTTAAAATATGTTATGCCCTGGCCCATGTCGCTCAATGGTTAGATCACCCACCTGCACAATGGAGGTTCTTAGGCTTGATTCTTGGTCAAGAGCAGGTACCTGGATTGCAAGTCTGATCCCCAACCCTGGTCTGGGCACGTGTAGGACACCCAATTGATGTGTCTCTGTCACATCAATGTTTCTCTCTCTCCCCTCTATCACTTTCTCTCCCCCTCCTCCTCCATCTCTCCCTTCCACTCAAAAAATCGATGGAAAAAATATCTTTGGGTGAGGATTAACAAACAAACAACAACAAAAAGTCATACCATCCAACATCCATAATTTCTTAATCTATAGAAATGAGTTGTTTCTCCCAACACTATCAAACACTCAAATCAGATAAATTATTCCTAAGTTAAAGAAGAAATAACAAATAATAAAAACATATTTTTATGGTCACTTTAATACCAAACATTAATGACCTTTACTATCTCCATGTATTTTTATAAGTATTAATAATTAAGCACAGTAAAAGGAAGTTGAAGTAAAATACCAAATCTTTTCTAAGCCTTTTAGCAACATTTAAAAATATATAAAAACATATACTCCAAACCTTATAATAGTAATCACTTCTATCTATACAGGGTAATAAAAGTTCAGAGACAACTGACTGTCTGGTGCAAGAAAAGAACATTTTGATTATATTTGGAGAATGAGAAAAACTGTGTCTCCTTGGAGCTTGATCACGGCTTGCAAGGTTGACCGTTGCACCCCTGAAAAAGGGTGCACTCCTAAGTCCTGGGAATAAGCACAGCTGCAAGATAAACAGAGGAGAGGGCATCACAACCACATTGCTGGACGATATCACAGGCTTTCTGGTAACACTGTCCAAACTCTGGGCACAGAGAGCACACAGGACACAACCCTAGTCTGAGCACAATTGCCTAAGAAAGGAATGACTACTTCATGTTAATGTATTTTACTACATTCTAAAGATTTCCAATTTTTCTTAGAATTCCTCCTTTTAAAACAAAATTAATTCACTTTCAGACTCAGAAAATAAACTGTTAATATGATTCAATAAGATCTAAAGTATGTTCCTTTATGCACACAAAATAAAACCATGTCCCTGTAAACAACAAAAAAGCTAATGTAAACTATGATGAAGTAATATCAATATATTTTTGCAATCAATATACATCAGACAACTGCCAGTTATTGGTAGAAATGAGGCAATCAATCTTATGACGAGCACAAACAGCCTCCAAATATGAAAAAGGGCAGCACTGTTGACCTGGAAGTCTTACTAACACAACGGAATAATGGCTGTCTTCCCCCAAACCCACCCAACGGCTGGCAACAGAAATTTTAAATCCCTCAAAACTAAGACAGAGTCTCAACAAAGCTCTTTTGTGGGGCTATCTTGGTAAAGCAAGAAAACAACCCCACTGGATTCCCACCTCAGAGCCACCATGCTGGAGAGAGAAGGAGACTAGGGTTGCACCCTGACTGGGGACAGAGGAGTGATTATCCGCACAGGCTCTGAGGTAGGCTGTGAGGGAGATACTGGTGGCCACATTCTGGGGTTCCCCAGAACTTTAAAACAACATTCTGGCCCTAGCTGATTTGGCTCAATGGATAGAGCATTGGCCTATGGACTGAAGGATTCTGGGTTCAATTCTGACAAAGGGCACAGGCCTGGGTTGTGGGCTCAATCCCCAGTAAGGGGCATGTAGGAGGCAGCCAATCAATAATTCTCTCTCATCATTGATGTTTCTATCTCTCTCTCCTTCTCTCTTCCTCTCTGAAATCAATAAAATATATTAAAAAAAACATTCTGTTCCTTAATCAATAAATAATATAAGTAATTTTTAAATACAAAAGAAAAATACTAGATAGTCAAGTCACTTGGGGAAATTAGACAGCTTTTCAAAACCCCCAGAAAACCCATTCAACCACTGATTATAAAAGCATCGCCTCAGAACAGTAAGATTTCCAAGGCAAAAACATGATGTGAAACCACTCGTTTTCTAGCCCGTGGCAGGAATTATGGGACTGTCTTCAGTCCCCTGGAGGCCCACCCACCTTGATGAGCTCCCCAGAGCTTTCACTCCAAGGAAGTCTGGCAACATGCTGTCTAACTTCCTGTCCTGCCCACCTGGAGTCCCTCCTCCGCTCCCTACATCGGGGCCTTACCCACAGGCTGTGGTGCTGAGCCTCCTTCCTAAGACCCGCTGTCCAAAACTAAGTCCACAAAGTCAAAGAAGCACCAACCATCAGAAACTGTAACCTCTACCGCAATGCAATGTTGCCTGGTGAACCCACTGAGAGTTGATACACAGATCCTCCCCACAGGAGCCAGGTGAGGGGCAGAGATGACTCTATCTGGGCACCTCCCCTTCTTCTTTCTGAAGCCTAATCTCACCTGACCTTTCCCTGCATTTAACTAGCTCCACCGCTTTCCTCCACCAGCAAAGAGCATTAGTCATAAACTGCAAATACTGCAGTTGCGTTACTAATACCACTTAACACCCTTTGCCTCACTGTTTTCATCTGTAAATGGAAATAATGTTCCTAAGGATATAGACCATGAAGTCGTGTCTATAGACTCCAACGTGCCCAATGCCAGACATATTGACACATCAGCATCTGGAGCCCCACTTCTAAGGAGCAAACCTCAGTAAAATACACTCTCCTACTCCGGGCCCTCTCTCAGGGAACAACCTTGGGTGCACACCCCACAGCCACACCTTCATGTGCTCAGGGACCTGGAAGAGTCAGCAGCCACTAAGATGCAGAATGGAAAGCAGGCCCACCTGGAAGGACGTGGGAACACAGACGAGGTTCAGGTTCTCCTGCTTCACTCTTTCAGCTGTGGAGAGAGAAACCATGTCAGTGGGTCTTCACTCTCTCACTTCACTTTTCTTATCTTGGACACGTTTGCTCAAATCCAACAGAAAAGGAAAGTCTGCCTTTCATACCATGTCCCCCCTTTTTGACAAAGTTGATGAACATACCTCACACACCACAAGATGGGGACAGTAGAAAGCCTAAGGCAGTAAATACTAACTATGGAAGAGCAACACTGGTGTCTGCTATTTTGTGCCTGGCAATAATCAAGGAACTGTGTCCCTATGAACTCTTTTAATCTTAAATGTCAGTTATAACCCAAAAGAAAGGTACAATTATTACCTCCATTTTAGAGAAGAGGAAACTGAGGCAGAGAGGTAGAGTATCTGGGTAGTTTACACAGCTAACAAGGGGCAGAACTGGAATATGACGCCTGGCAGTCTACCTTCTGTCTTCAATACTTCCCTATATGGCCTTTTACAGGGAAAAGCTAGAAGTCAGTTTTCACATTTCATACCAAAAACTATAATCATTTGTAGACCCCAGAGGGTTGTATATATATATTAATTTCAGAGAGAAAGGGAGAGAAATAGAAACATCAATGATGAGAAAGAATCATTGATCGGCTGTCTCCTGTATTCTCCAACTGGGAATTGAGCCTACAACCTGGGCATTTGCCCTGAAGGGAATCAAACCATGATTTCCTAGCTCACAGGTCGACAATCCGCCACATGCTACATCGGCAGGGATAAATTTAAGTCTTTTTCATCACTGGGTTGCATCTTGTGAGGTTTAAATGTCACTATTACAAAACCCACAGTTAATTCTTGAACTTAAAATCTCCACACACTGAGTGCTGAAGTCCAAGGAGGTCCAAATTACAGCCCCTGTTTGGCCCATGAGACCATTTCCAGAAGCCAACACACCAGCACCACAGCCACTCCTTAAAGACAGAGTGGTGCTGGACTTTGTCTCCTGAACACTTTGCCCCTGGAACTAGAAGAGGCTAGCATTCTACCAAGCCTCTCCTCTGGGCTTTGTTCTTACAAACAAAAGCAGAACAGTAAGGTCTGTGAAGCAGCCACAGGGGCTGGGAATTCCTCTCCCCTTCCTAAGCACAGAGACACCATAATCAGAAAAAGCCAGCACCTGCGAGAACCAGGCAGCAATGCAGGGACCTCCCATTCACTCAGGGTCAAGCCTGCACTGACCTTAATTTGTTTGCCTGAGATTGTCAGAGGGTCAGAGAGCTTACCTCAGGGTTCCTGAGACCAAACACACACACACGCACGCACGCACGTACACACACACAAATGAGGATTAAAATTCTGTTGAGACCTCATCTAAGTTGGCTCCTCCCTCCCAGCTGAGCAGAGTAAACAAAGCTAGGGCAACCCTCAACGTGGCATGAAGAGATAGAAGGATCCCTCTCTAAGGGAAGAACAGAAACACTGATGACCTCAGGCAAGCAGTCCCTCTTCTGAACTCCTTGTGGCTGGAGACCAATCCAGCACTTGCAAAACCTCTGCCCCCGACCCTTCTACCCCCCCCCCCACCACCACGCAAAAAACCCCAGAGACAGCTCAAGAACATGACTATTCACTGCACATATGGACAATTGTAGAACTACTTTCAATTCCCAGAACTTGGCCATTCTGTCTGAAAAGGGGAGGAGAAATAACCAAAACTTACTAACACCATCTTTTATTCCCTCTTCAGTGGCCTCCTCCTTCTTTGCACACTTACGAACCAGCCAGTGTGCAAGGCAAGCACTGTGCCCATTTTACATGAACATAACCACCAACCCTCAAAGTGGGTCTTTATTACAGTTCCCATGGGTAGTTCATCAGCCGAGCCCTTCTCCTTTTATCTGACACTGACATCACCATCTCCTCCTGATGAGACACATTCTATGGGAACCTCTTTCACGAACCCTGTGGCTCAGGGTTCCCGGTTCAGGGTTCGGGTTCTGGAGGAGGCCACATGCAAATGAAAAAAGAGACTAGAAAAGTATTAATTTGGCGATATTGGGGGGCCAGGCGGGAGCCTTCCTCTAGTGCAGTGGTTCTCAACCTGTGGGTCTCGACCCCTTTGGGGGTCGAATGACCCTTTCACAGGGGTCGCCTAAGACTATTGAAAAACAGCTATTTCCCATGGTCTTAGGAACCAACACACCTCTCCTCAGTGTAGCAAAATGTAGCAATGTAGTTTACTGTTGTCATATTAAGACTGTTACCCATGCTACACCACGATTCAAGACAAAATTTCATTTATTTGTAATTAGAAATAAATATTTCTCAATATATAATTACATATTGTTTTTGTGATTAATCACTATGCTTTAATTATGTTCAATTTGTAACAACGAAAATACATCCTGCATATCAGATATTTACATTACAGTTCATAACAGTAGCAAAATTACAGCTATGAAGTAGCAATGAAAATAATTTTATGGTTGGGGGTCACCACAACATGAGGAGCTGTCTTAAAGGGTCTTGGCATTAGGAAGGTTGAGAACCACTGCTCTAGTTGGAAGACTACACTCTGCTCTGGCCTTGCTATCTCTTTTATTGAGACTTTGGGACACAGCTATGGCCTTTAGGCAGAAAATTCCAATAACAAAGATACATAAGACAAACAGAGGTGGAGGCTGCTTCAGCTAGCAATGTTTCAACTAAACAGTGAGTAGTTAGAGCAATTAAGGTTGTTGACTAGTCTTCCTGGCTTCCTGTCCACATCTTTCTATTAGTGAAACATTGTTTGGTTTCTGGGAACATTCGGCAACTTTACAAATGTTAGGAACTTATTTGACAAAAACTGATTCAAATTAGGCAGCATCCAAACTATTAGACAGAGAGGAGCTTCACAGAACTGTCCAAAATGAAAGACTTTCATAGACTTTCCTCTAAGGCAGCAGTTCTCAAGTTTTCTAAGTCGTCACCCTTTAATACAGTTCCTCATGTTGTGGTGACCCCCAAACATAAAATTGTTTTCATTGCTACTTCATAACTGTAATTTTGCTACTGTTAATGAATCTGTGTTTTCCGATGGTCTTAGGCAACTCTCAACCCACAGGATGAGAACTGCTGCTGTAAAGCCTAAGATCATCTGAAAACACAGATATTTACATTACAGTTCATTAGCAGTCAGATTATCCAGCTAGTACTCATCAGATGATTCCTGATGAATTTAAGATTTCATTTTTGTGAGAGCCAAAACCGTAAGTCCCGGTTTGGTGATGTGGGATTTAGCATATGCAACTTCATTTTAGCATATGCAACTTCATGTTGTCTAATATTTAACACTCCCTCCATCCTATCAAACAAAAGGCTTGGACTTCCATGTACTGTAAGAATAATTTTTAAGGTGACTTATAGCATGTAGACACAGCCCTTGTGGTAGGCCAGGTGCTCCCACCACTTTTCAAACAGAAATTCTTAATGCAACCACAGAGAGGGTATGTTTTTTATTATTGCCAAGTGTCTGAGGGGGAAACTGAGGCACAAACACCACTGCTCTCAAGCCTTGCATCTGTAAATACAAATATTAACACCTCACAACTTCTGTGGACCAGGCATCTGGGCACAGTTGGGCTGGGCACCTCTGCCCCAAGATCTCTGAAGCAGTTGTATTTCAACTGAGGCTCCACTAGGGACACATTTTGTTGTGGAGTGAATGTGAGTGAACGGCCACTGGACTTCTGACCAAATTAAAATTTAGGAAGCCTTTATTAGTCAGTTGGTGACTGCTCTGCCTTTCTCCACACACGGAGTCCAGAGAGCAGCCCTGACCCTTTGTGCAGGACTGCTTTTAAGCACATTTACCACATCTTGTTTTTGCAGAGCAAGCAATTTAAGACAAAACAGTTTTTTCTTAACTAATGTTAGGGTTATATTACTGATGACCATGTTATTTACAGGTCATTCTGTTCTTCAGAAAGCTGACAGTGTTCTATCTTGCAGGCTATTTTGTGAGGTGCATCTGGGATTCAAGGCTAAGTGGACTAGGAGGAAGCATGCTCAAAAATTTCTACTCTCTAACAATTACCCCCCAAGTTCACTTGCCTGGTTTGTGTCAGGATGCAGATTAGACAGAGGAGAGCTCTAGCTCCTGCCTGTTGGCCTGGGCACTCCCTTGGTTCTCTCCAATGGGACCTCTACATAGGGCAGCTCAAAACATGGGCACTTCCTCTCCCATTTCCACAGACATGACAGACAGACACATAGATAATCAGGAGAATAGGATGTTTCTCATCCATACCTGATGAGGTCCTTAGGAAATGGTGTCTAGCATCACTCTCATTGTGCAGAATGGGAGGCTGGGGAGGCGCAAAGAGGCACTAAGGCTTCCCCAGGGCACAGAACTGATAAGAAAAAGGAGGTGTGATCTCAGCTTTCTCCTCCAAGATGGAGACCTGGGACATTCCCAGGAAGCTGGTGGAGGACTATTAGGTATTAGTATACAGGTATGGAGATGGCATGGTTGAGGAGGGTGAATGGTTAACAGCCAAAGGGAGGTTTGGGAGCTCTGATTGGAGGAAAGGGCCCAAGTCATGTAACCTTGAGAGGTGACCTCACTTCCTTGGTGACAGACCACTCAACAGAAATGAGAAATCTGGTAACCAGGGACTCACATTCTAACTCACTGGACTGGAGACAGTCAGGAGAGTAGAATGTTTCTCTGTTGCTTCACAACTTTTCAAGGCTCTGGGCAGAAGATAGCCCAGAGTGAGAGATGTTTCTGCTGCTGTAGACTTTGGCACAAAAGCCACGGGGGATGCCTCTCGCCCTCTGGCAAGAGGCAGCCTCAGGTAACTGAGGGTAGCCCAGAGCATGCCCATCCAGGTCAGACCCCAACTGGCCAGCCCAACACACCCTTTACTCCTCATCCTGAATGTGTATTAAGCACCTACTACAAGTCTGCACTTCTCAAGACACTTAGCATAACTCGTCCAATGAAGCAGACACAATCCTTGGGCTTCAGGTCTACTCAGTGAGTCAGAGTCACACTGTCCATCATTCGCAGGTCCTGTCCCCCATCCATCAGATCTAATGTTTTCCACATCTGGAGGCCACCTCCTTATAATGACCAGAGAGAGACATCCCAGGACCAAGTAAAAAAGTGAGTGGTCTTTGGGTCCAGAAGGAGGGTCTCTTGTGTCTACAGGGTGGAGGCTGTGGGTATGGAGGGCCTGGCAGATACTTTTTATTCCCAAGGGAGGCCTGAGCTCTGGTGGCTTCTATTCTGGGAAGAGTCACAGAGGACTGTGGATGGAACTGTGAATGGGACTCCCAGCTTCATAGAACTGAAGGAGAGGGTGGGCAGAGAAGTCCCCCAAAGTCCCAAGCCCACTTCAAGCCCATCCTGCTCTGCCTGCTCCTATTGACAGTTATCTCTCCTGACCAGTCACCAGGCTCAGCACAGAACATGTGGTGAGCAAGCTGCTCCCAAATCTGTCTCAATCTTCAGTGAAGATGCCAGGTGCATGCAGGGCTAGACTGCACAAGAGACAGGACCTTCAGGACAAATGTCAGTGGAAACAAGAGACTCACACAGACTCCAGGTCTGCTACTCCCAGGATAGCCACACAAGGGTCAAGGATGGCTTGGGGCTGTCCCCTGGATGGTCAGGGACAGACACAGAAGCCCAGTGCCAAACAAGGGTGCCGTGGGAAGTCAACCTTCCTCTCTCCAAGGCCATTGTTTCTATGATGGGAACCTGGCACAACCAGGTGCAAGGTTTTGGCTGGGCTCTCTGTTTCCCCAGTTCCAGCTGAAGCAGGCCTCAATGCCACTTCCTTGCCTCAAATCATGTGGCCTATGCTCACCTTGTTTGGATTGACCTGGACAATCTAGTGCCCACTGAGGCCATGCCAGAAAGTGAGGGGCCTGCAGTCTGAAAAGATGAGGTAAGGAGGGGAGGTTCTCAGGCCAGAATTCCTTTAAAGGCAATGGCATCTTTCCTGTCTTTGGATAGGCGTGAATCTGTCTGTCTCTCTCCTGCTCCAGGTTCACCTCCAGGGCTCCAGAGCCAGAGGAAGTATCTTCTCAGGGGAGAATATCCTGTCTAGCCAGAGGTTCCTTTCTGGCCTGGCCTGGCACTAAGCTGTACTCAAGTCTATCACAGAGGCATTTTTTTGAGTCTTATTTTTTTCTGTCTTAAAAATTCTACGTAATTATCCTAAACAAATCCTATGTAATAAACACAAGATCGCTGCCCCATGTGGACACAAGATGGCTGCCACAAGGTGGCTGGCAGGGGAGGGCAGTTGTGGGCAATCAGGCCTGCAGGGAAGAGTAATTGGAAAGGATGAGGCCAGAAGGGAGAGCTGTTGGGGGGGACCAGTCCTGCAGGGGAGGGCAGTTGGGAGTGATCAGACTTGTAGGGGAGGACTGCTGAGGAGTGGGGGGAACCAGGACTGCAGGGGGGTTAGTGAGGGATGATCAAATGACTGAATAGGGCTTCGTGGGACAACCAGGCCAGCAAGGAGGTTGGTGCAGGATGACCAAATGACTGAACAGCAGGCTGTGTGGGATGACCAGGTTGACAGGGGGAGCAGTTATGGATGACCAGGCTGGTGTAGGGGGAGAGGTACAGTGAGGGGCAACCAGGCTGGTGGGGGGAAGGGGAGTTAGGGGTGACCAGATCAGTGAGGAGGGGCAGGTGGGGGCAACCGGGCTGGTTGGAGGAAGGCAGTTGGGGGTGACCGGGAAGGCAGGCAGGTGAGAAGTTAGGAGCCAGTGGTCCTGAATTATGAGAGGAATGTCCGATCGCTAGTTTAGGCCCATTGGCGGTCAGACATCCCCTGAGGGAGCCCATATTGGAGAGGGTGCAGGCTGGGCTGAGATGACAACCTCCTTGCTGTGCCCCCCGCCTGTGCATGAGTTTTGTGCACCGGGCCTCTAGTATAGGATAATAACCATGGGCCTGTTCAGCCACAACACTGGTTCTGAGAAGAGAACTGTCTGGGGTTCACACTAGTAGTGCAGGCCCAAAGGAGTTCCCCAGGCATTTCCAGCTCACAGCATCACTATCCTTAGGCTGAAGCCAACATGGAGCAGTGTGACTATAAAGGGGATCTTTGTGGTGATGGACTACTTCAATGCCTCTTGATTGTAGTAGTGGTTACATGAATTTACAATGTATAAGTGGTTACACTGTACCAATATTAATTTCCTGATTTTGATATTGGGTAAGAGGTAAAATATCTAATTTCCTAATAAAATGTTTAAATACATACAGTTATATTGTATGTAAACTATAGTGCAATAAAGTTAATTTTTAAAAGTGAGTTGTTAAATGTTTGGCAAAATGCAGTAGAACAGCCTTAGATCATGCTTTGGAGCCAGAAAGAATTGCATCAGACTCTTTTATTTTCTTGTTTAATCTCAGAGAGAAGTCATAACCTCTATGATATCTATTTTATTTCTATAAAATTACAGATATAATACCATCCATATTAAAGGGTTGAAATAATCTATATAGAATACCTAGTTCAAGTAAGCATTCCACAGATTTTCCTTACCCCATTATGAGATTTCTCATATAAAAGATTTCACAAATTATTTAAAATTTTCTTTGTCAGTTTTCTCTGTACTAGTGATTGGAAATGTAATTATAGCATGGGACTATCCCAGCTCTTAGCTTTATGATTCTACTAGAGGCCCAGAGCACAAAAATTGTTCACGGGGATGGGGAGTGTCCCTCAGGCCAGCCTGCACACTCTCCAATCTGGGACCCCCCCCTGAGGGATGTCCAACTGTCTGTTTGGATTGGGCTTAAATAGGCAGTCAGATATCCCTCTCCAATCCAGGACTGCTGACTCCCAACTGTTCACCTGCTTGCCTTCTTGATTGCCCCTAACCGCTTCTGCATGCCAGTCTGATCACCCCTTAACCACTCCCCAGCCAGCCTGATTGATGCCTAATTGTTCCCTGCCAGCCTGATTGCCCATAACTGCCCTCCCCTGAAGGCCTGGTCACCCCCAACTGCTCTCCCCTGCAAGCCTGGGTTCCCCTTCCCCCCCAACTGCTCTTCCCTTAGGCCCGGTCACCCCCAACTTCCCTCCTCTGTCAACCTGGTCACCCCTAACTGCCCTCCCCTGCAGGCTTGATTGCCCTTAACTGCCCTCCCCTGCTGGCCATCTTGTGGCGGCCATTTTGTGTTCACAGGGGGACAGCAATTTTGACCACATGGGGACAGCCATCTTGTGTATTGGAGTGATGGTTAATTTGCACATTACTTTTTTATTAGATAGAATAGAGGCCTGGTGCATGGGTAGCGGCTGGCTGGTTTGGCCTGAAGGGTGTCCCAGATCAGGGTAGGGGTTTCCTTGGGGCATGGGGCAGCCTGCTGAGGGGCCTGTGGTGCTTTTCAGGCTGGCCACGTCCCTGGTGGCCCAAGCTGAGACCCTGGTATCTGGAATTTATTTATCTTCTATGATTGAAACTTTGTAGTCTTAAGTAGAGGCTTGGCTTCCTCCATTGTGGGGGCAACACAAGCCTCCTATTCTCTCCAGCTCTGTGGCTGCTGCCATTTTTGTTGGGATTTATTTATCTTCTATAATTGAAAATTTGTAGCCTTAAGTGGAGGCCTGGTTTGGCCAGAGTGGGCAGAAAGCTTGACTTCCTCCATTGCCTGGCAAACCCAAGCCTCCTGCTTGCTCCATGGTGGCAGCCATCTTGGTTAGGTTAATTTGCATGCTTGCTCCTGATTGGCTGGGATGTGTGGCTTTCGGGCTTAAATAGGCAGTCAGATATCCCTCTCTAATCCAGGACTGAGTGATGGTTAATTTGCATATCACTCTTTTATTAGATAGGAGGACCCAATAAATTCATCCAAATCAGAAATTATGGTTTACCAGGGAGCAATGCTAACCAGGTGGCAGGCCTCTTCTCTACTGTGGCTGTGGAATATTTCTGTCTCTTGTAGTGGTTGCATTAATTTACAATGTGTAGGTGTTTACATTGCACCAGTATTAATTTCCTGTTGATTCAACATTGAAGAATCAATTTGGTCATGGAGGGAATGATAACCAGCTATATTTAGATTATGAAGTCTTTCTCTGTTTCCTGCTGTGAGGAATTTCTGGAACAGCTCAGTTTCTCCAGATTGGCTGGCCCTGAGGTTTTGGATGTGATCCAATAATGTACTCAGTTAAACTTGGTTCAAGAGTTTATCAAATATTTATCAAGCTCAGATGACAGACACTGTGCAAAGGGGTGGGAAGCAAGCCACATTAAGTGTTTAGGATGGATGGCACATTTGCTTCTAGGGTGTGTGTGTTTGTGTGTGTGTGTTTATTGCAAGGTGTTTTCCTATAAAATCCTCCTATATGCATTTATACAAGGGACTGCAAAAAAGTATTTGTTCGTCTTTGGTACCTACTCATATGACCTGGGCAAAGCTAAAACAAACAAAACCCAAGTGGGCAAAAGTGATTCAGTTGGATTTCAGGCCAACTGTTGCAAGACATCTAGGGTCTCAGTTTTCCTGGGTCTTTCCCAGTTTTAGTTATAAAGATTCTATATCAGTGAGACCCCAGGCACACGGGGAGGGGTGGTCCCCAATCTAGGGATGGCATTTCTCTTCCTCCCAGGCTGCAGGGATTTCAGATCGGGAAATGGGAGTGGATTTCAGAATGACCTCTCATGGGCTGTCACTAAGCCTGTCTTGTCACCGGGCCTGCCAGCCAGGGCCCTGAGTCTAGCTGTCAGCAGACCTAAAGCTGCCTTTTGAATTCTGGGACAGTGCCCATAATAAATCTGAGACAGAAAAGCCTGGGAAAGTGCAGGAAGGTCAGAGGAAGACCACTGAGGAAGTGGCATCTGAGCATCCAAGTCCTGGGGAAGTTGTGGACAGACAGAAGGACTGGCAGGTCCCATGGCGCTGAGACAGGGAGGAACTCAGGGCAGGGGACCCAGGCCTCGCTCAGTGTGGACAGCACAGGGAAGAGGGTGCGGGTGAGTCTGGGAGGGTCGGCAGGGGCCGGTTCGGGTGTGGCCCTGTGGGTCCCTGCAAGGAGTTTGGAATTTGTTCTGAGCAAAGAGAAGCCTTAAGAGGGGGAAGGACACCGCCCAGGCTGTGTAGTAACCGATCCCATGGCTGCTGTGGGGAGAAGGGACTGCGAGGGAGCCAGTGTGAACAGAGAAACCTTTAGGAATGCAGAGGCCACTGGGAAGTGGCCGCCTGTGAATCAAGCTGAC
>PVJN01015852.1:0-43542 GCA_004026805.1 Lasiurus borealis
TTTACGACCTGGGTGGCCCCGCCCCTTTCCCCAACAGCCAATCGTATTCTTCTGGTCCGGCGTTGACTCCGCCTCCAGCGGGTCTTCTCTCCCCCTCCACCCGGGAGCCTGTGCAGGAACGTGGGGTCCGCGGTCGGGTCGTCCAAGCTGCTGAGACCCGCGCGGCGCTGCAGCCCTTCGGTCCCGCTAACCCCCATGCCGGCAGCTCCGGCCGCCGGCCCGCCTGCTGGCGGAAGACCTGATGCCCCCAGCCCGTCTGCTGGCGGAAGACCTGATGCCCCCAGCCCGCCTGCTGGCGGAAGACCTGATGCCCCCAGCCCATCTGCTGGCGGAAGACCTGTTGCCCCTAGCCCGGGTCTGGCGCTCGCGGTGCAACCTGGGGCCAGTCCTGCACCTCCCTGAGGCCGCCTCCAAGCCCATCACCTCCAGGGGCTTTGAGAACCAACGAGGTGATGCGCTCAGCAAGATGCACTTCGGCCGACCATGGTGCTCAGTGTGGATGGCTTTAGTGGTGGTAACTGCACATGACATCAAAGCTGCCATCCTCACCGTTTTCTTTTTTCTTTTCTTTTTTTAAAATATATTTTATTGATTTTTTACAGAGAGGAAGGGAGAGGGACCGAGAGTTAGAAACATCGATGAGAGAAAGACATTGATCAGCCGCCTCCTGCAAGCCCCACACTGGGGATGTGCCCCCAAGCAAGGTACATGCCCCCAACCGGAATCGAACCCGGGACCTTTCAGTCTGCAGACCGACTTCCATCCACTGAGTCACACCGGTCTCAGCGTGAGCCAGTTCCTTAAAGCAGATCCCTCTCCTCTTCCTCTTTTGTGCACACACACATGCACACACGTGCACATATAGATACACACACCCTATTGGTTCTGTCCCTCTGGACTGTCCCAACAACTGCACGAGCTGGGGAGAGCTCTCTCGTGGGTGCCACTCATGCCCATGGCGTCTTCCACTCGCGCCCGGGCCAGAGGGAACGCTGGGTCCCAGCCCACGGAGGGCGCCTCCCAGATCAGGAACCGATGTGCCGTGGTTCTGGATGAGCACCCACAGTCGGAATCACCGGTGAAAGCTGAAGTGCCAGGGTGGGGGGGCTCTGACATCCACGGGGGGCCCCTCCTCTGAGGCGGCTGCAGGGACTGGCGCTGAGCCTGCAGGAAGCCGGGGGCTGCCCCATAGCGCCCGGCCAGGCCTGTCTCTCCGTCCAGCTTCGGGCAGGGCTCTGCCTGCTCCTCACCGGGGTCTCCTCGGGCCCTTGGCACTGCGGCCCCGCGGCCTGCGAGGGCTGCTGGGGGGCAGCGGGCTGCGGCCTCGGCCTCTGCTGTCTGCAGACCCTGTGGGGGGGGAGGAGAGGTCAGTCCAGGGTCAAGGCCAACGGCAGGCAGCCCCGCCCCGGAGTCCCCGCAGCCACCGTCAATGTGCTCCTCCGCTCCCGGGTTCCAGCCAGACCTGCCCGCCCCCCCCAGAGAAAGGGGGTGGCTGTCCACTGCCACGTGCAGGGCCCCGCTCCATGCAGAGGCCACCCGCCACCAAGGGAGGGAGGCCACACGAGATGTGACCCAGAGGCCGGGTCCAGGAGGACACGGGGAGAGAGGGAGGAGGCGAGGAGGGAGGAAGAAAGGAAGGAAGGAAGGAAAGAAGGAAGGGAGGGAGGGAGGGAGGGAGGGAGGGAGGGAGGGAAAGACGTCTCAGAAGGAACCTCTGACCCCTCCCTCTCCCCTTCTGCCCATGGGACCCAGTCTAGGAAGGAGTCCTCGGGTGCAGCCTCCTGTCAATTTATCTGGTTCCGTGTGGGGAACCAGAGGGCTCTGGGCAGGCCTGCCGGCTGGACCATGTCCAAGAGAGAGAGAGAGAGAGAGAGAGAGAGAGAGAGAGAGAACATCCATGTGTGTTTGCCCATGTGTGAATGTGTGTGCATGTGTGTGTGAATGTGTAAGTGCATGTGATAGTGCATATGTGTGTGCCTGTGCGTGTGTGAATGTGTGTGTGCAAGTGTGTGTATGAATGTGAGTGCGTGCACGTGTGTGCAAGTGTGTGAGTGTGCTTGTGAGTTTGTGTGCATGTGTTTGAGAGTGTGAGTGTGTGTGTGAGCATGTGTGTGAGTGTGTATGTGTGAGTGTGTGGGTGGGTGTGTCCTCAACTCCCTGTAGACCGCCCCTTGCTCCTTTGAAATCTAAGACTTACGTCTCCCTTGCCCTGTGCTCTCACGTGCACTTTGCTGGGTGCCACTCTGCTGGGCGCCACTCCGCTGGGCGCCAGAAGCGGGTAAAGGACACAGACACAGCCCGCACTCTCCTGCAGGCCCTGTACCTGCATGGGGGCTGGGCTTCGTCTGGGGGGCTGCAGGGACAGCAGGGAAGAGGCCCGAGGACTTAGACGGCTGATGGGGTGCAAGGGGTGCCTGGCTCTCAGCCGAACGCTCCGGGGAGGGGGGCTGCGGTTTCTCCGTTGCCTGCAGCGGGGAGTGGGGAGCAGGTCGGGAGGAATCAAACATCGGGGTCCTTTTGAGATGAACCCATGCACTGCTTAAACGCCGACTGTGTGCCAGACTGCTGTAGGTGCCTGGGGTCTCAGTGATCAGACACCCTGAAAGAAAGGCTGTCTGTCCCCACGTTCCCCTTCTCATGGGTGGTTTCCCCTCTACCCGCTGTGGCGATTCCCATTTAAACACACAGGCCGAGCCCGGCCAGCTGGGCTCAGTGACTGAGTGTCGACCTATGAACCAGGAGGTCACGGTTCGATTCCCGGTCAGGGCACAGGGGGGCTCGCAGGAGGCAGCGGTGCAGGGACCTGGCTCTCTCCTCCCCTGTGTCCAGGGCCCCATCCCCATGACCCCGCTGTGTCACCTGCCGCTCTGCTGTCCCCCGGGACCCCGGCACCCGACACGAGGCCCTGGTCCACCCACCGGCCGTGCGCCCCGGCTGAGGCGGGAGGACCGTCTGCTCTGGGCCTTCCTCTCCGCTGGGCTCCTGTCCCCGGAGTCGGGAGCCGGCTCCTCGGGAAGGTGGAGGGAGGAGCGGCCGCTGCCGCCCTCGCGGTCCCGGGCCAGGCCGCGCCGGGAGGCCGCGAGGAGGGCGATGCTCTTGGTGCTGGCGGCCACCTCCTCGAGGTCTGGGCCGGCCGGGGAGCTCAGCCTGGAGGCCGCGGGCTTCGCCCTCCGAGGGCTGGGCCACTGCGGGGACACCGCAGGTCAGGCGGCCCCGGGCGGCTGTTTCTTGGGGGGGGGGGAGGGGAGAGACTGCTTTGGGGGAGACCAGGGCCCAGGAAGCATGTGAGGAAGCCAGGCGTGACCTGGGTGCCTGGGAGACCTCAGGTCACCCCCTCGAGGGCTTGGGGGCCACGGCTCCAGCACCAGCTCCCACAGCCACAGCGGGGACCCGGCCCTGACCCCTCTGACCCCATGGCCGGAGTCCCCGGAGCAGGGTCCCAGGGGCAGGGGCTCCAAGGGGCCAGGGGTATGGGGAGCAGGGAATGGGGAGTCTATCGCTGCTGACAGCCATCTCGGTGGTGGTGTCAAGAGAGTCCTCCTTCCGGAAGCTTCTTCCCTGCCGCTCGCCCCAGCCCGGCACAGCCCTACGGGGGCCCGTGACCCGCACACACCCACCTCGGGCGCTGGTGGCATGCGCAGGGCGCAGCAGGCCGGCTGCTTGGAGGGGGTGGCCTGGGAGCCCGGGAAACTGCGGCTGCAGAGGAAGCAACAGGGCAGACCCTCAGCCTCTGCCTGTGGCCCCGGCTGCCGCCCAGGTCAGGCCGGGGCGCGTGGCTGAGAGGTGAGGCAGCCCCGTGGGGAGAGGGGACACACACTGGGCGCACCCCATGTGCGCGAGAGACCTGCAGTCCGGGTGCAGCGGGACCTCGCCGGGAAGAAAGCAGGAGGCCGCCAGTGCAGGCCTTCGAGCACCGAACCAGCTGGGACTCAGCCCCTGAGGACATGCGGCCCCTGGCCCTGGCCCCTGGTCAACCCTAACTTCCCTCCCCTGCAGGCTTGATTGCCACTAACTGCCCTTCCTTGCAGCCCTGGTCTCTTCCAACTGCCTTCCCCTGCTGGCCTGATCACCCACCACTGCCCTCCCTCGCAGGCCTGGTCCCTCCCAACTGCCCTCCCCTGCTGGCCATCTTGTCACGGCCATCTTGTGTCCACATGGGGGCAGCTATCTTTGACCACCTGGGGGCAGCATCAGCCTGCTCCCCGACCCTCGGACGGGGTGAGGGCAGAGGTGGCGTCAGGATGGGGCTGCTCACCCCAAGGCCAGCCGGTTAGGGCCAGCCCCAGCCCAGGAGGTCGGCTGTGGCCAGTGATGTAACAGCTGGGCGGCGTGATGAGACCCCAGTAAGACCGGGACCCCAGCGGGGAGCTCCCTGTGGGGGACACGGGGGTGTCTGGGAGGCCGACAGGCCCGACTCCCCGGAGGAGGGGGTTGGGGGTGAGGAGTCTACCCCGCCTCCAGGCCTCCAGGTCCTGCCGCCTCCCCGGAACCAAGGGCAGGCGCTCACCTGTCCGTCTCCAGCAGCAGCATCGGGGGCAGCTCCAAAGGGGGGCCCTTCCCGTCCTCCTCGGGGGGTGGAGATGTGCTGCCCACAGAGCCATCCTGCGGGCAGACGGAGGAGCTGAGGAGGCACCCGGCCGGGGCGCAGCCAGCCAGGGTGTCTGTCCTGAGGTCCCTGAGCCCCCGCCCAGCAAGCAGCTCTCTTCCTCGGAGCCCCCAGCACAGACACACAGGGGGCTCTCTGCCCAGGAGCGAGGGCCGGGCCACGGGTGGGCCTCGACCTTGGAGCTAAAACGGGCACAGGGCTGGCCCGTGGGGCGTGTTGGCTGGGCGTCGTCCCAGGAACCAGGAGGTTCGATTCTGGGCCCAGAACACAGGCCTGGGTTGCGGGCTGGATCCCCAGTAGGGGGGCGGGCGGGAGGCAGCCGATCCATGCTCCTCTCTCCCTCTCCCTCCCCTCTTTCTAAAGGTCAATAAAAACACGTAAGAGCCTAGACCGGTGTGGCTCAGTGGATAGAGCGTCAGCCTGCGGACTGAAAGGTCCCGGGTTCGATTCTGGCAAGGGCAGGTACCTTGCTTGCGGGCACATCTCCAGTGTGGGGCGTGCAGGAGGCAGCTGATCGATGTCTCTCTCTCATCCATGTTTCTGACTTTCTATCCCTCTCCCTTCCTCTCTGTGAAAAATCAATAAAATATATATATTAAAAAAAACATGTCAGAAAACAGGCGCAGGGGTGAGGCTGGCTGAGGTCAGGGGGTTCTCTCCTTCCTTTCTCCAGAGGCAAAGCAGGGCGTCTGCGGGCTGGGGGGCCGGGCCTCCTCGCGGGCACGGGCCGAGCTTGTGACGACCACAGTGTTGGTCTCAGTAAGGAACTCGGAGCCTCCGCGTCCCTCAGGCCTCCCCGTCTCCACCCTGACCTCCTTCCTTAAGGTGTGCCCAGAGTGGGGGGCAGACGCGTCCTCATGCAGGGGCTGGAGGGCCCCTGGGCACCCACCCCCAGCCCAGAGGAGAGCCTGAGACCCGAGGGGCGGCTGCAGCCGGGACTTGAGCGGCGGCCCAGGTGGCAGACCTGCCCGTGAACATCACAGCCCGGAGCCCCGGCACCCACAGGCTCGGCACCCCCACACCGGCCGGACTGGAACTGCGAGGTGCGCCCGGCCAGAGGCTGCTGGCTCCTGGGTCCCCAAGCTTCCTCTTACCCCCTCCAAGCTTCCTCTTCCCTCCTCCCTCGGCCTCGGCACAGGCCTAAAGCCCCAGCGGGCAGACGGGCGGGGACATGCGGACCCGGGCCAACCCTGCCAATGCCCGGGACTCACCAGCGGGGCACTGGCCAGGGTCGTGGCGGAGTGCAGCAGCAGCAGGCGGTCCAGCGAGCCCTCCCGCAGCTCCCGGGCATACAGGCCATAGCGCTCGTCCAGG
The DNA here is from genome assembly GCA_004026805.1 of Lasiurus borealis. NCBI lineage: Eukaryota > Metazoa > Chordata > Mammalia > Chiroptera > Vespertilionidae > Lasiurus > Lasiurus borealis. Next base: position 5,921 of record PVJN01015852.1, read on the forward strand.
GTGGCGGGCACGGGGAGGCCGGCGTCTGCAGGAGGAGGGAGGCGGTCAGGGCACGGCTGCCGGTCCAGAGATGGGCTCGCCCTTGGACGTCGGCGGGCGAACCCTCCCGGAGGGCGCGTGTCGGTGACCGTCCCCTGCTCCGTTCCTGCTACTTAAAAGCTTCTGCTGGCTGAAACCGGTTTGGCTCAGTGGATAGAGCGTTGGCCTGGGGACTGAAGGTTCGATTCCAGTCAAGGGCATGTAAATTGGTTGCGGGCACATCCCCAGTAGGGAGCGTGCAGGAGGCGGCTGATTAATGTCTCTCTCTCATCGATGTTTCTGGCTTTCTATCTCTTTCCCTTCCTCTCTGTGAAAAATCAATAAAATATATTAAAAAAAAAATCTTCTGCTGTTCATGCACTGCCTTCTCAGGAAGTAACAGCAGAATAAGTATCGTGCAGTTCAACTCACAGGCCCCGGCTGGCCCGGCCCACGGTGAGAGCTCGGCCTGAGGACCGGGCTCCGGTGATTCTGGTCAAGGGCATGCTCCTGGGTGCGGATTCCCCGCACCCCACCCTCCACCCCCTGGTGGAGATATGTGTGTGGGGGCTGGGGGATACAGCCAATGGATGTGTCCCTCTCACATCCATGCTTCTCTCTCCCCCTCCTTCCCTCCCACGCTCTCTAAAATCAATGGAGCCTGGACAGCGTGGCTCTGTGGTTGAGCATCAATCTAGGAACCAGGAGGTCGCAGTTCGATTCCCGGTCAGAGCACCTTCCTGGGTTGCGGGCTCGATCCCCAGTGGGGGGCGTGCAGGAGGCAGCTGAGCAGTAACTCTCATCACTGATGCTTCTTTCTCCCTCTCCCTCTCCCTTCCTCTCTGACACCAATAAAAATGGAGCTAAGAAAATAAAACCAGTGGGAAACGTCCTCAGGTGAGAATCAACAACGACGACAAAAAGGCAGCTGACGAGCGTCATCCGTGTGCACCCACAGCAACAGCCCAGGCGGCCGGACACTCAGCCAGAGGCTCCCGGTGGCGTGAACACCTGGCAGCTCGAGGTGGACGCAGCCCCACACCATTAGCTGAGGCGGGAGGGAAGGTGCTGACCAGGGGGCGCACTGGCCTGGACTGCGGAGGAGGGAGGGGGCTGAAATGGCCCCAGCAGATGGCACAGCGAGCCCCGTGCATCTCGGCAGAGGGCACGGACCTCTCGCACCTACGACGACTCCCAGGGTGGTCGGTAAGGGGGGAGCAGGCCCGGCCTCACCCTGAATGAGCTGCCGCTGGTCCCGGATGATCCGCTCACACAGCAGCCGGTGCTGGCGGAGGCGCCCGATGAGCAGGTCCCTCTGTGCCAGCAGGTGCGCCCCGCGCAGGTGGCCCACCTGCCGCCCCGGGTCCTCCACCTCCAGCTCCGGCTGCGCCGCCTTCCACTGGGGCCTGGCCAGATGCTGTTCCACCTCCGCCTGCGGGGACTGAGGCTGTGCTGCCTGCTCCCCCCACAGACCCTGCCTGCACCTCCCATGAACCTGGTGTGCAAATCGAACCCAAGAAAATAGGCAGCGGCCGGTGTGGCTCAGCGTTTGAAGGTCGACCCAAAACCAAGAGGTTCGATTCTGATCAGGGCACATGCCAGGTTGCGGCTCCATCCCCAGTGGGGGCCGTGCAGGAGGCAGCTGGCCCATGAGTCTCTCATCGTAGAGCCGGTGAGCAAGGGCCCCAGAGGTCAGGGCATCAGGTCACAGAGAATAGAGACCCGTTTCTCTCTCTCTCCCTCTCCCTCCATCTCTGTCATCAACAACATATTTATAAATAAAAAATAACTCGTGCCAAAACCGGTGTGGCTCAGTGGATAGAGCATCGGCCTGCGGACTGAAAGGTCCCAGGTTCAATTCTGGTCAAAGGCATGTACCCTGGTTTTGGGCACATCCCCAGTGGGGGGTGTGCAGGAGGCAGCTGATCGATGTCTCTCTCTTTCGTTGATGTTTCTAACTCTATCCCTCGCCCTTCCTCTCTGTAAAAATCAATAAAATATATTTTAAAAAATAAAATAACTCATGCTGCCCGGGAAACAGCCTGGGAGGAGGCTCCCTCTCCAGAGAGCTGCGGAGAGCGGGCTCCCGGGCCAGGCCCTGTCCTGTCCGGTGCCACGGCTGCCGGGGGAGCCTGTGCCAGCGGCCGACACAAGTCCCTCACTGGGGTAGCTGAGGCCCTGCCACCCCAGAGGAGAGCGGGAAGCCCTAAGACCGACAGCAGCAGGCTCTCGGTGGGCTCCACGCGGTGGGCCACTTGCCCCTGCCTGGCCCTGCTCCTCTGCCCCGGCCTCCTGCCCTGCCCGCTGGCCCCGCAGCCCCGGTGTGGCCGCCACTAACACGCAGGGACATGGGTTGGCAGCCGGCCCTGCCAGCCCAGCTCAGCTCCTGCCCCCGGGACCAGGCCCCCCTCTGACGGCTGAGCCCGGCTTCCCTGCCCGCAGAGGGTGTGAGGGGCCCAGCGGAGGGCGGCTGCCCACGCCGGTGCCCAGGCAGCGCTCCATGCCAGGAGCTCGGCAGCAGGGGTCGCCGGGCTGCGGCCCCTCCCCACCTGGAGGGCCACGGTGCTCCACGGGGACTCGCCCTCGTCCCCGGCTGCGTCGGCCGCCTCCTGCTGTGTGTCCCTCTCCGGTGCCTCGTCCCGGGAGCCGTGGGGGGTCTTCTCCCGCTCCCAGCTGCAGCCAGGACAGGGGCGGGGTCAGCAGCCCTGAGGGCACCTAGTCACCGCGCATGCGGGCACAGAAATGGGCAGAACGGGGTCTGCTGTCGACAACAGCTGGGAAAAGTGAAGAGGTGAATGGCCCGGCCTGCTCACAGTGGGTGGACGGGACATAGGAGCTGGGCAGCCGGAGAGACAGGACAGTGGACACACCCCCTCGGCCGGCCCCACCCAGAGCCTCAGCATCGCCCCCCTCCCCTCCTGCCATCGGGAGGGCTGGCGCTGGGCCCTGGGCGGCGCCCATGGCGGGCACTCACTCTGCTATGGCCAGCAGGTGTGGGGACACATCGACGGGCAGCTCAATGTTGGCATCCTCCAGCCCCAGTGGACTAGGCCGCATCTCCTGCCACGTCTGCGAGGCCCCCGCCAGCTGGGCGGGCAACGCAACTGGGGCAGCAAGAGAGTGGTGCCACCTGAGCCAGGGCTGAGCTCCATGGCTGCCCACCAACAGGCCGGCTGGGAGGAGGTCACACACTGGGAGGGTGGGTGGGTGATAAATTGACGAATGATGGGTGAATGGATGGTGGATGGGTGGGTGGATGGCTGAAGGGATGGGTGGATAGATGGGTGGATGGGTGGGTGGATGGCTGAATGGATGGGTGGGTGGATGGATGGATGGATGGGTGGATGGATGGGTAGATGATGAATGAATGGGTGAGTGGATGGGTAGATGGATGGGTGGATGGGGGTGAATGGATAGATGGATGAATGGATGGGTGGATGGATGGACAGGTGGATGGATGGATGGGTGGGTGGGTGGATGGATGGGTGGATGAGTGGATGGATGGATGGATGGATGGATAGATGGGTGGATGGATGGGTGGATGGATGGATGGATGGATGGTGGATGGTGGATGGGTGGATGGATGGATGGGTGGATGGATGGATGGATGGTGGATGGATGGATGGATGGATGGTGGATGGATGGATGGATAGATGGTGGATGGATGGGTGAATGGATAGATGGATGGAAGGATGGATGGAAGGATGGATGGAAGGATGGATGGTGGATGGATGGGTGAGGAGAACAGGCACCTGTGCAGGCAGGTGAGTGTGAACCGGTGCAGCTGCTGTGGAAAACAGCCAACACTTCCTCAAGCCCAGCCCCATCACAGCCTCCCAGCCTGGTCTCCTGCCACAGGGCACTGTCTGTCCCTGAGCTCACAAACCCTCCCCTCCCTCCTCTCCCCTCCCCTCCCCTCCCCTCCCCGACACACACAGGGCGGCCCCAGGTCTGCGCCAGGCTCTACCATGTGCGTCTGGGAGCCCAGGCTCACTTCTCCTCTGCTCCTGCCTCTCGATTTTGGACTTGAGGTGGGCGATCTGCCTGCGCAGGTCGGAGATGACGTCCACGTCCTGGTCCAGGTGGTGGGACCCGGTCAGCAGGTTGCGTCTGACCTGTGGGCAGGGCACGGGCAAGGTCAGGCCAGAAGCTGCCCCGGAGGAAACGTCTGTAGCCAGGGCGTGGCTCCGGGGTTGAGGTCATGGCTGGGTTCCCGGTCAGGGCACAGGCCCAGGTTAGGGGCTCACTCCCCAGTGTGGGGTGTGCAGGAGGCAGCCGATCCATGACTCTCTCATCGTTGATGTTTCTCTCTCTCTTTCTCCTTTCCTCTCTGAGATCAATAAAGATACTTGTTGAAAAAGTTAAAATGGAATTCACATCAGTGCCACTCCACCTTACAAAGAGGGAAATTCTGACGTCGAACATGGGTGGCCCTTGGGGACACTGTTCTTGGCAAAGGAAAGGAAGGAGCTTGAGGGGAGGACCTGGTGGCTCAGGGTCAGGGAGAACAAGTCCAGTGCCGAGGAGGCCCAAGCAGAGAGAACAGGAGGCCTGCAAGCCCAGCGCAGAGCTGGAGTGCGGCACAGCCGAGGCCCGGGAGCCCCGCAACTCTGGGGGCGAGAGCGTGAGGGGGCGCTCACCCGGGTCCTGATGGTCTTGGCTCGGTGCGCGTACAGCAGGGTGCTCCTGGACTCCTCGAAGGACGAGCTGGCGGGGCTGATGTGCGCGATCATCACCGTCCGGCTGTTCCCTCCCAGGGCGTCCTGCTCGGTGGGGGCAGGAGCTGGGGGGCGGGAACAGGCCCTCTGCCCAGGGTGCTGTCTGTCCCCCGCCCTCACCAGGCCTGGGGGCCCTGCCCGAGGCTCCTGCTCCAAACCCTGAGGAGGGCAGCCCATGTGGGGCCCAGGGGCCAGGCTCGGGGTGACGCTCAGGGTGAGGGAGGCCTGTGCCACGCCCACCCCCTCCGCCTTTGCTCCGATGCGAGCAGGTTCCACTGGAGGCGGGTTTGCAGGGACACGCTGGCTCTGCCCATTGTTTGTTTGTTTATTTTTAAAATATATTTTATTGATTTTTTTTACAGAGAGGAAGGGAGAGGGATAAAGAGTCAGGAACATCGATGAGAGAGAAGCATCGATCAGCTGCCTCCCGCACACCCACCACTGGGGATGTGCCCGTAACCAAGGCACATGCCCTTGACCGGAATGGAATATGGGACCCTTCAGTCCACAGGCTGACGGTCTATTCACTGAGCCACACCGGCCAGGGCTTCACCCATTGTTTATGTGGAGCCCACCGGTTCAGCATGGAGAACGTCTCGGGCAGACTGCCTGTGATGGAGGCAGTGAGCCCCCCTGTCCCTAGAGGCATGCAAGCATGGCTGCACCATCCTGAGAGGGCAGGGCAGGCAGGTCGTGACTAGATAGGGTTTCTCCCATGTTTCCTGCCTTAGACCTCACTCAGGGCCCCTCTCCTGGCTGGTAAGTCCCGGAAGATGCAGTCAGCTGTGGCAGCAGGACACACATGCATACCCATAAACACGCGCGCACACGCATGCACTACAAACGTGTGAGCATGCATGCACGTGCACACACACGAGCGTATGGGCACGCCTACTCCCCTATGCTCCCATGCATGTGCACAGAGACGCACACACAGGCACACACCCGGCCGCCGCGTGTACCTTGAGCAGGCGCGTGAGCTTGCTGTCCCTGAAGTTGACGTACTGCGCGCGGCCGCCCCGCCCGCTGAGCGCGTTGATGCAGTTGCCCAGAGCCAGCAGCGAGCGGTTGATGTGCGCGCCCTCCTGCAGCCGCTTGCCTCGGTTCTGGGTCTGCCCGGGGGGGAGGCCAGGCTGGTGGGGGGTGGTCTGTGCCCCCCCCCCTTACCCGCTCCCCACACCAGGCCCCGGGAGGGAGGGGACTGCGGTCCCGGCCATCCCCGTCCCCGGCAGGCACGGACCAGACCCAAACCCGGGGCCGCGATGAGAGCAACGAAGCCCACGGGCACCGGGCAGCCACTGAGAGGGAGGGAGGGAGCCGGGTGGGTCTGGCCTCCGGCCCTGTGGGGGTGCGGGTGCACCTCTCAGAAGCCCGCCCCTTCACTCAGCCAGGCGGGGGCCCGGGAGCCGGAAGGAGGGGCAGGTGACCAGCCGAGGGACAGTGGGAAGTGGCAGGGGAGGGGAGGGCAGGTCGGAGGAGGCACCTGGGATGCCCGCTCCGAGCCCGCCAGGTCCACCAGGAACAGCCTCCCCACGCGCACGCCCTCGGCCGGGTGCTGGCCGCGGGCCCGCTGGCGCACGGTGACCTGCAGCACCGCGTGGGAGCGCGAGGACGTCCTGTTGGCGGGCGTGGGCTCCTGCGTGCGCTGCCGGTTGCCCCTGGTGAGCAGCTGCATGATCTGAGGACAGACCCGCGGGGGAGGGGGTGGTGGCTGGTGAGGGCCGAGGGGCCACGTGCTCCCTCCACATCCACCACCGGGCACGGAAGGGGTGCCCGAGGCCCTGGGACTATGCGTGCTGGGTGCTGACGCAGGGCCTCGTCCAGGGGAGGTGATTTCTGGTTTGCGGGGAAAGTGACTGATTCTCAGCCAGACCCCTTCTCCATGCTGGTCTCGGGTCCCCAGGGGGCGGCAGGTGGGCAAAACCCTCCCTCCCGTGAGCCAGCGGCTGCGGAACCACGGCCAGGAGGCTCTGCTGAGCACCTACTGTGTGCAGGGGGCGAGGCCTGCAGGGCATGGCTGCAGGAAGCCGGGCACAGGGCTGGCGACCCCATAGGCACGAGGCCGACCTCTCCCCACCCCCTACCCCCGCCCACGCCCACAGGCCTGGAGCTCAGCCACGGGGCGGGCTGAGCAGCTCCCTGCAGTGGGAGCCCTTGAAGGTTTCTGGGCGGCGGGAGCCCACCCCAGGCAGGGCTGTGTGGGGGTGGCACTGGGGATCCTGGGGTCAGAGAGCAGGGACAGGGCTGCAGAGAGGGTCACACTCACCTTCTCTAAGGAGTGACCTCAGATGGGGAGGGCACCTGGGGGTCACTGAGACCGTCTGCCCTAAGGGGCGTGCTGCAGAGGTGGGGGCTGAGCTGGGGTGAGGCCTGCAGAGGTGGGGACTGAGCTGGGGGTGGGGCCTGCAGAGGGGGTCTGAGAGGGGCGTGCTTCAGAGGTGGGGGCTGAGCTGGGGGTGGGGCCTGCAGAGGTGGGGGCTGAGCTGGGGGTGGGGCCTGCAGAGGCAGGTCTGAGCCGGTGTCTGAGGGCGAGTCTGCCCAGAGCGCAGGCCAGGAGGGCGGGAGGGGCAGATGCTGCCAGCCCGGAACTGGTGAGTAACTCAGGGGGGCCGTGTGCCCGGCTCTGTGTGAACCTGACGGAGGAGAAGGGCCTCCCGGCCTCTCCGAGCGCAGCACCCGACCCTCACCTCCTGGGCGTTGGAGGTGGAGACCTCCGTGATGCCCGCCACCTGGATGCTGCCCCGGGCGTCCTCCCTGAGGTCCAGGGGCCCCGAGGACGGGCTCAGCAGGTCCCGGATCACCTCGTTGTAGATCTGGGCGACACAGAGGGCAGGGCTCGCCGCGAGGCGCTGCGTGCGGGTGGAGGTGGGCACCGGGCCCCCGGGGAACGTGCCCGCGGGCAGGCCGGGCGCCTGAGGCAGGTGCAGGCTCACCTCCAGGTACGACAGGGACACGCTGCAGTCCGTGCTGCCCCGGCTCTGCTCGAGGGCCCGGAAGAGGTCGGTGAGGGTCTGCAGGTAGATGCCCGGCTCCGCATCCATGCCCAGCATCGTGTGGGTCTTCCCGGCCCCTGCGGGCACCATGTGCACCGGCCCTGAGTAGGCACGGCCCCCACAGTGCGCCGGTCCGGAGACTATGCCCCCCCGCCGCCCCATTGGAGCCCACACGCCCGCCGCTGGCCTCTAACTTTCTATCCTGGTAAGGATGAAACCATCAGTCCCACCACCACCGGGGCTGGTGACCTCTGAACCAGAAGGTCACGGTTTGATTCCCGGTCAGGGCACAGGCCCAGGTTGCAGACTCGGTCCCCAGTGCAGGGCATGCAGGAGGCAGCTAATCAATGATTTTCCCTCATCATGGATGTATCTGTCTCCCTCTCCCTTTCTCTCTGAGATCAATAAAAGAGAATTTTTTAAAATATATTTTATTGATTTTTTACAGACAGAAAGGGAGAGGGATAGAAAGTTAGAAACATCAATGAGAGAGAAACATCGATCAGCTGCCTCCTGCACACCTCCTATGGGGATGTGCCTGCCACCAAGGTCCATGCCCTTGACTGGAATCGAACCCAGGACCCTTCAGTCCGCAGGCCAACGCTCTATCCACTAAGCCACACCGGTTTCGGCAAGAGAATTTTTTAAACCCACACACACCAGCCTCAGCACGCCGCGGATGGAAAGGGAGGTGCAGGTGCTGGTGGTGGGACAGGGGGTCTCTGTCTCTCCAGATTCTCTCCAGGGTGACTGTGCCATTTGGTAACGCAATCACCGCATCACGCTTATTAAGGAGTCTCTCCCTGGGCCCTCGGGCCCTCCCTCCCCGTCCACTGACAGGCAAGGACCGGGCTGCTCTGGCGCCTGGCACATAGTAGGTGCTCGTGACCTCGTTGGACGGGTGAGGATAAATGAGCTGGGGCTGTGGCCAGGCTGTGCTCAGGGCCTCCATTTCCCCGTCTGCACAGGAGGGCGAGGGCCCCACGTGCACCGACCCCCCCAGCCTAACCGCAGGGAGAGGGCTGTGCGTCTCGCCACCCGCTGGTGCCGGGGGAGCTGCTATCCCTTCCTGAGGCTCCCTGCTCCCGCCTGTGAGAGAGACCTCCCCGTGCCTGTCCAGGCTGCCATGCCAGGAGCCAGGCACAGAGGCAGCATGGCGCCCGCCCACAGCAGGTGCTGGGGCTGTTAGGGAGGCCGCACCCCAGCCCCCACCTGCACGCTCGTACCTGAGGGGCCGTAGGCAAACACGGTCGCGTTGTATCCAGAGACGACGCTGTCCACCAGGCGCTGGGTGGTGGCGCGATACACGCCCCCCTGCGGACGGCCAGAAGGACGCACGTGTCCGTGGGCAGCAGGGAGCGGCCCTGGCTGTGGGGACAGCCGGCGAGTCCCCGCTGTCCGGACGGAGGCGGGGCCCAGGGGAGAGCGTCCGGGCACAGAGGGGGTGGGAGGTGGAGGGAGGGGAGTATGAGCCATCACTGCGCCACCCGCCACCCGAGGCCTCACCCCGCGGGGAGGCTGCGAAGGGGGTTACGGGAGAGCGGAGGGACACTCCCCCGAGGCCCGGCCCGCCTCACACCACGCCTGTGGGTCAGTCCTTCCCCGGCTTCTGAGGAAACTGGGAGAAGGCAGAGGGAAGGCACAGGCTGGGGCAGCCACGGGGCTCGGCGTCTGGGGGAGCCGGTGACCCCTCTTTGCTGTTGTGACCCCTGGGAGCAGGTGTGGGAGTCCCCACCGGCAGGATCGCAGTCAGGAGCAGTACGGCGATGCGAGGGTGGGGTAGGGAGTGCCCTGTCTTAGGGGCATTCAAGAAAGGACTCCTCCAGGGACCCAGGGGGACAGGCGGCAGGAAGGAAAGGGGTGGCCTGAGATGCCTGCAAACTCCCTGCCGGGGCCATGCAGCAGGCAGAGGGGTGCCATGCCTGGGCTGGCCACGCCTTTTAGACACCTGGCAGCTCCCGCTCACCCCCTGGAGCTCAGGGCTGCCGTGCTGTGACGAGGCCCAGGCCACATGGAGGCCACAGGGAGGTGTTAGACGGTGAGGTGCTGGACAGAGAGGTGCTGGTTAGGACCACTGGCCTGGCCTCACTAGGAGGCCCCACAGGCCTCAGGCTCCTCTGTGGACTGGGTCCTTGGAAGCCTCTGCCTGGACCCGCCCCCTCTGCTCTCATGATGGATTCCTCCTTCCAGTCTCAGCAGGAAGTCCCCCCGAGAAGCCACCGCTGGCGGCTACCACAGCACCAGTACCAGTGGATTTGTTCCTACTGCTCACTGTGCCGTCCTTCCTGGGACAGGAGCCCTGTGCACGGAGTGTGTTCTAGACACACAGCAGCCGACACCACTGCGCTAGATGGATGGTGGACGGAAAGGTGAATGAATGGATGGATGAAAAGTGAATGAATGGATGGATGCATAGATTGATGGATGGGGGGATGGGAGATGGGTGGGGGGTGGAATGATGGATGGATTTATAGGTGGGTGGATGGATGGATGGATGGTGGATGGATGGGTGGATGAATGGATGGATGGGTGGGTGAATGGATGGCTGGATGGCTGGTGGATGGATTGATGGGTGGTGGATGGGTGAATGAATGAATGGATGTATAGATGGTGGATGAATGGATATGTGGATGGACAAATGGATGGTGGATGGGTGGATGGATGGGTGGTGGATGGATGTGGAGGGATGGATGTGTGGATGGATGGATGGGTGGATAGATGGATGGGTGGTTGGATGGATGGATGGATGGGTGAATGGGTGATGGATGGATGGTGGATGGATGGGTGGTGGATAGATGTGGATGGATGGATGAATGGACAGATGGATGGATAGGTGGGTGAATGGATGGATGGATGTGTGGATGGATGTGTTGATAGATGGATGAGATGTGTATACCCGGCTGACTTCCTTGATCATCAGGGAAACCCCTATGATGAGCGATGGATGCGACCATCTGGCCACCCAGTCCTCCCCAGGGGACAGCAGGGCTTGGTGAGGACAGTCAGGACAGCCTGGCCCAGAGGGACCGAGGGGCGGGGGGAGAGGGGACCTGCGACGCGTGCTGGTCAAAGACCGTGTCAAAGACGAAGGTCTTCTCCCGGGACCGGTGTGAGCGCAGCGTGTCCTCGGGGTCCTCGCCCGGGTCCATGAGCACCACCGTCTAGAAGCAGGGCCGAGCGTCAGTGGGGGCTGGGGCGGTGCCGGGTGGGCAGGCTCTGCAGGACGGGAGGCCTCGTGGACTGCAAGGTGCTGAGCCAGCGTCTGGCTCCTGCGTTCCCTGCGTGACCCCAGCACGTGCACTCCCCACGGGCCTCTCTCCTCCTGCCCGGGGGGGGGGGGGGCTGTGCTGCCCAGCAGAAGGGAGAAGGGAGGAGTGGGGAGCACCGGTGCCTGGAGCAGGGCCCACCTGGGCTCTGCAGCTCTTGGTGTCTCTGAGCCCGGCCGCCCCTCCTGCCCGCCCCCTCTCCCATGAAGGAGTAATGATGAAGGAGGGTGAGGACCTCTGGGGACCTGGGAGGTTCAGAGGCACCTTTCCCAAGGGGTTGGGGGGCAGGGCAATTAGAGGCCAGTCAGCTCTGTTTACTCCGAGCTGGAGGGCACGTGGCCTCCCGCACCCTGCCCGTGGCCCTGGGAGCTGGGCTTTGGAAACAGGCCCCGGCGGGAAGGGCTGCCCAGAGGTTGGGGGGTCGGGAGGGAAGACAGGGGGAGCAGGGGGAGCACCCCGGGGCCTGGCTTCGGGCCAGCACCTCTTCCAGGACATAAGCCAACTCTCTCTCCTTCCAGCGATTTCACTGTCATTCCATTAGCACATGAACTACTCAGATTCTGCGCACACCCAACATGTGTTAACTTTTTGCCGATCTAGTAAAAAAATAGGCATAACTGCGACCAGTTTACAAATAATAATAATTACCTACCCTTTGTGCTCCAAAGTGACTTTTTAAAAAAAACAGGAGCCTACCTCTGGCTGGTTTGGCTCAGTGGATAGAGCATCGGCGTGCAGACCAAAGGGTCCTGGGTTCGATTCTAGTCAAGGGCATCTATCTTGGTTGAGTTGTTGGCTCCCTCCCTGGCCCGGGCCCTTGTCAGAGCGAATGCAGGAGGCGACCAATCGATGTGTCTCTCTTACATCAGTATTTTGCTATATCTTTCCTTCTGCCTTCCACTCTCTCCAAGTCAATGAAAAATTTACTTGGGCGAGCCTTAAGAAAAACGAAGAAAACAACAAAAAAACAAGTCCTCTGCTCGTCTGCAAGGATTTCTGGTACCAGGAGTTGACCGATCCAACACAACCTTATTATGGGACATCACCAGTAAGACGCGACTGTGTCATGTGACCTGTGCATGCAGGGTTCAGGAAGGGCATTCACACCGACGGCTAGAGCTGTGCTGGCTGGTGTCGCATTTTATTTGAGTCCAAGGAAAAGAGGGCAGTGCCTGGCCGCACAGTCAGGGGGCATCAGTTTTGTAAATCCCTGCGGCACCGGTTGAAGTCGCTGGTCTAAGGCGGGAGGACCCAGGCGGCTCCCACTTTGCCTGTGGGCCGGCAGGGCTCCAGCCCAGCCCGAGGAGGGGGCCTAGCGGGAAGAACTCCACCCAGGAGGGCTGGTGTGGAGGGCGTTCGGCCGGCTCACTCTGAAACGTCCCGTAAGGGGCGTTGGTGACCAGGGAGCGAGAGAGAACGTGACTGCCTTCTGGTTCATAGGTCAACCTTCAACCACTGAGCCACGCTGGCCGGGCTAGTCATTTCTTTCTTTCTTTTTTTTTTTTTAAATATATTCTATTGATTTTTTACAGAGAGGAAGGGAGAGGGATAGAGAGCTAGAAACATGGATGAGAAGGATACATCGATCAGCTGCCTCTTGCACGCCCCCCACTGGGGATGTGCCCACCACCAAGGTCCATGCCCTTGACCGGAATCGAACCCGGGAGCTTTCAGTCCGCAGGCCGGACGCTCTATCCACGGAGCCACGCCGGTTTGGCCTGGGCTAGTCATTTTTTCAGAGCGAATGAATGAGGGAATGGTGAGTGAGTGAGTGAATGGGCGAGTGAATGGACAGTTCACAGTAGCCAGCATACACATGGGCATGAATCACCGAATGAGCGTGAATGAGCAATTGTCCCAGGGGAAGTGCCACGCCCCGGGGGAGGGGGGTGAGCCTCACGCCCCGGACACCCCCGGGCCCCTCGGCCTCACCTGGTCGCCCACTTTGCGGGCGATGATGGTGGCGCCGTCCTCCCGTTCTGCGTCGCTGAGCGGGCGGATCCGCAGGGCCACCTGTGGGGGACACCAGGCGGCTGCGTCCGGCCTCCTTCCCCCGCTCAGCCCCTCCTTGCCCCTTCCCCCCCGAGCTTCCCACTCCCAGTGGAGCACAAAGACCAGCGAGCAAACCCCAAACCCCTTCAGGCCTAACTTCTTAAAAACGTATTTGTATTGATTTCAGAGAGGAAGGGAGAGAGAAACATCAATAATGAGAGAACCGTGGATCTGCAGCCTCCTGCACGCCCCCTCCTGGGGATGGAGCCCGAAACCCAGACCTGTGCCCTGACCGGGAATCGAACCGTGACCTCCAGGTTCCTAGGTCAATGACGCTCAACCGCTGAGCCACCGGTGAGGCCAGGCGTGACTTCCGACCCAGCAGCCCGAGCTGCTTCACCCCGCAGGGCACTCAGAGGAGCAGCGGTTCCAGGGCCGCCTCAGTCTCGGATGGGGAGACGGAGGCCCACAGCCCTCGTGGTCCTGCCCGACCTGGCCCTCCGCTTGCAGAAGGGGCAAGGGCTCCATGGCCCATTCTCTGCACGCCCTGCACCCTGAGGGAGCTCTAGGGAGCCCTGGGAATCACAGACCAGGGCCCCAAATCTACCCTGTGTGAGCTGTGCCCCACCCCACCCTGCTGTCTCTTCTCTACTAGGGGAGACACAGAAGCTGGGTTCCTCCCTGGGCAGTCGTGGCGGGCTGCATGTAACAGCCCATGGGTGTGGGCAAGTCCCTGGCTCCAGCTCACCCAACGGGCAAATGAGCCAAGGTCCCAGTGACCCAGCAGGTGGGTCTGCTCAGGCCTTGCAGGGCCTGGACGGGGCCAGGTGGCGGGATCTCCCCATCCCGTCTGGGGGCCCCTGGTCCAGGCACTGAGTCCTCAGGGAGGGAGAATCAGAGGCAGGAGTGAAGGGGTATCTGGAAAAGGGGTCGCTATGCACAGGAGGGCAGTCCCCCTGAGAGCAGGCAGGCGGGCGGGCCTGCACGGGCTGGGCGCAGGGGTGGAGGTCAGCAGGCGGCCAGGAGTGGGCGGCAGCCTGGGGGACACACAGCCCCACGGCTCCAGGCCACACACGGGACACTCACTGTGAGCTGCTGGTCCTTGGGCTCCAAGTCCCTCATGGCAGGGCTGCCCGGGCTGGGGAGGGGCGGGCACCGAGCCGGGGTGACTGCTCCCTGCTCCCCGCTGTCCGGCTGCTCAGACCTGCGGGGAGAGAGGGCAGAGCCGCCGTGACGGCTCCTATCCCCCGGGCTGCACAGGCCTGCGGTGCGCGCCGGCCCCGCCCTGTGGCCCTGGTGACATCAGTGCCCCAGGGGCCCCTCGGGGAGGCTGGCTGCCACGTGCTGCAGGTGGGCCCCGAGCAGCCAGGTGGCCCAGGCCCGGCGGGTACAGGCTGGCTGCCCGCCAGGCACGCGGCCGCAGCGCCAGCCTTTGGCTCTGCGCGAACCTGATGCCATGGCGACCCGGCTCCTCTGCCCCCACGACCTCTGCTCCACAGGAGCCTGCCCGCGCGCTGCCCCTGCGTGGGCTTGCAGCTTTCCCACGGCCAGGGGCACGGACGCCACCCGCTGACCTGTGGTGGAATGTTCCCAGCTGGGAGCGCTTTTCCCGGGTTTCTAGAGCAACCTGCAGTGGCCTCGGGCTGGGGGACGAGGACGTGGTTGCGGCCCGAGACCCACTGTCCGTCCAGCTGTGGCCTGAGGGCACCAATGCCTGCTCCTCTCCCACGGCGCCTCCTGCAGGTGAGGCCCTGACAGCTTGGCAGACTCTCGGGTCCATGGCCACAGGCACCCGGTGCTGGTGCCAACCGCCTGTCACTCCGGCACGTGCCGTGAACCAGAGACCTAGACAGTCAGGTCCGAAACCCCAACCACAGGGCCTCGGGGCCAGAGGTTCCTTCAGGGGGTGGGCCTTGGGTCCACTGCTCAAGGGCATCAGGCGCTCCGGCCGCAGGCCTGGCAGCAGACCGGACGGGGCGCTGGGGTGGTCTTGGGCAGAGTGGTGTCAGGCACACCCACCGCTCCTTCCTTGGCCGCCAGGATCCCTGTCCCCTGCCACGAAGCACCAGCCTGGCCACCCAGGAGGCTCCCGGAGCCCCGGTGTCCAGGCTCTGGGCCAGGGGCCGTCCAGACCCACCCCCACCTCACTCCTCCCACGGGCACAGGGCCGGCGGGGAAAGCACGTCTGCAGCAGAGGAATCACAGCAAGCCGTGTTGCAGGACATCTTTATTGACAAGTTCCCTAAAACAATGACAGAGTTCAGGGCCTGAAGGCAGTCCTTCCAGCGCTGGGATGTTAACTTCTGCGCCTCTTGCTGGAAGGCGGCCCCGTCGCTCCCTGAAGACCAGAGATCAATGACGACACTGCGGCGGAGGCGTGCGCCCGGGGACTTAAGGCTGAGTGCACACACAGCACCCGCGGTCAGACAGCCACGCTGGGGCAGAGCAGCCACGCAGCGGGCTGGACCACAGGCTTTGCTCACTCCCCTCCAGTGGGGAAGGTCCGGTCACCAGAGGACCATAGGACAGCAGCTAAAGCGACAACTGGACACGCCTCCCGGGGAAAGGGGAAGGGCCCCTTCACATCCGGGAAGCGACAAGCATGGAGACCCCGGAGACACTGCTCCAGGACGCTGGGCAGGACACTCCTTAGCGCTCAGCTGCACAGCAGGACAAAACCACGGTGCATCCCAGCCTGCCACGCCTGCGCCACCATGTGACGGAGGGGCCGAGCCCCACAGGGGCAGGGAGAGGCACCAGAGCAAGGTCGCTGCCTACGTTTAACGACGACAAAGACAGACAACTTGTTCCTACAGGTTTGCTTTATTTCCATAGAGACCCTGCCACAGCCTGGACGCGGGGCCAGACGTGTGGTGCCCGAGCACAGGGACAGGCGCACTGCTCCCGGCTGCGGCCCTGGCCCAGGCAGAGTCCCCGCAGGGAGCCGAGGGGACAGCCGCTGGGCGGTGCGGCACAGGAGGCCCAGCCGCAGCTCCGCGCAGGAGTCTCTGTGACAAGCACGCGGTGACTCAGAAACCCGCAGGAAAAGGCTGGCAGCAGTGCCTCCGGCGCCCGCTGGGCACCAGGGTGAAGGCACAGCTCTGGAGATGGCGTGGTCAGAGCGGGAAGCACAGGGTCGCAGGCACCGTGCAGGCTGCAGGGACGCCTGGCTCCGGCACGAGGTGGCACTGCAACGAGGGAACACGGCTTACTCTCTGTCCTGCACGCACAGGCCCCTGTCAGGGGCAGCAGCAGGAGGCAGCCCCAGCCCTGGCGCGGGGCTGTGAGCAGCAAACAGAGGATGACCATCAGTCACTCCCTCGCCAGGGGCAGCACTGTCTGCACCCCAAGCCCCGCCCCTGACCCACGGCTCCAGCTGCAAGGCCTCTGGGCCCTTCCTCACAGCAGCACCCGAGTCCCTGCCAAGCCCGACCGACAACAGAGCTCCGAGGGCTCTCTTGTCAGACCCACCGGGGATGGGCACAGGGCACCCGAGGGCCAGCGCACCCCGGGGCTCCAGCTGCATCTCACCGTCACAGCGCACACAAGGGCCTCCCTGACCTGAGCCCGTGGAAAGGACTTGCCTGCGTCACCGAGCCCGAGACACTGGCTAGCAGCGGCGGCAGCTGCCCGCGGGGTCTTACCACAGTGCGTCGGGTCGGTCACTCCTGACTCCCCAGGGGGATGATCTCCTCCGTGACAAAGAACTCGATGGTCTCCTCCTCCCAGTCGTCCACGTTGCTGTCCAGCTCATCCGTGTCCACGCCTAGAGGATGCAGGAGAGGATGGGGCAGGCGGTGCCAGCCGCAGCCTCAGGGAGCACGCACAGCCAGGAGGCGCGGGCACGAGCGGGTGGGAAGGCAGCGAGAATCTGCCTTTGCTGACGAGAGCTGTGACCTGGCGTGTGCAGAGCAGCCCACAGAGGCACGTCAGACACCGAGGAGGGAAGCGCTGAGCACGCAAGCTCCAGAAGCAGACCCCGCTCACTTACCTCCTCGCAGTTCCAGACGCTCGTTCTTCTGCTCCATGTAGAGCTCCTGGGCCATCTTCCGGTACTTCCGGAAGTCCTCCATCATGGTGCGCCGCCTCTCCACCAGTTCCTAGGGGCGGGGCGGGCAGGTTAGGGCTGGCACTGCACCCAGCATCTCCCCCTGACCATGCTGGACCGGGGCTGTGTCAGCACAGCAGCTGCTGGACGACGCAGGAGCACGTCCCTTCAAGGGGACCACCAGGACAGGAGCGATGGGGGTGCTCCTTCTTCCTCTCCTCCCCCGACTGCCCCACCTCCGGGACCCCTCCCTCCCACAGCCGACGCTGGTCCCCACTCTGCCAGAGGGGAGGTGGCCATCTGCGGCCTCTACCAGTCAGTCCAGGGACCACGCTGACCTTCGAGGCTTTGGACTGGCTCAGACGATCCTTCTGTTCAAAGATCTTGGAGTATTTCTTCAGATCTTTCCTAATTTGCTGAAACAAAGACAGCTCCCTCAGGATTACGCACGCAAAGCAAGACCCACAAATGCACCGTCCACGCTGCCAACATGGAATGACACCCAGCGACGGATGGGCACAGCCTCCACGGCACTGAGCGTGGCAGGCGTTGGCTCTCAGGTCTCGCAGCAGCGGGACCATCCTCCCTCCCCAGGCTCCATCCTCACAGCCTTGTCCTCATACCCCTCTATCAGAGCTCCCCATATGACCTAAACTGAGGGGTGGGGAAGTCTGCACAGCCCCTCCCCAGTTCAAGCTACCAAACCTGAGGCCCCTGAGACCCAGCGACTGCCGTAAGCTTCTCTCCCCCCTCGGTGGTTCCTGCTAGGGCATCCCTTCCCAGGGTCCCCAAATGTCACCCTGCTACTCCTCCCTGCCCCCCTGGCCCGCCTCCCCCGCTGGAGCGCAGACCTTTATCTGGTCCTGGCTCAGGAGCGTGGGGGGCCGCGGCCTCCACAGCAGCTGGCAGAAGCGGTCCTTGTTGTTCTTCTGCAGCAGGCGGCCCTGGAAGGTCCACAGCCAGTACGCGTTGTCCACCTGCAAGAGGACAGGCCGTCCTGCAACCCCAGGGACCGGGGTCCGCAGTGGCGCCGGAGCAACAATCCCACCACCCACCTCACTCCAGGCCCGGCCGCTGTGGCTGTGATTGAGCGTCAACTCACGAACCAGGAGGTCACGGTTTGATTCCCGGTCAGAGTTATGGGTTCGATCCCCAGAGGGGGTATGCAGGAGGCAGCCCATCCATGCTTCTCTCTCAATGTTTCTCTCTCTCTCCCTTCTGTCTGAAACCAACAAAAATACGTATTTTTTAAAAAGCCTCTCACTCCACACTCGTCTGCAGGCAGATGGTGCCTTTGCTGGCGGTACCTGGGGACACGGTCCCTGGTGCCACGCCTGCCTCACCCTGCTGCAACCCTGCCTGGCAGCGCCGGGGAGCACGTCCAACGTAACCGCGCACCGAGGCCCACTGAGGGGAGAGCGGGCAGAGCCGAGGTCCTGGTCAGGATGCAAAGTCCCCGCTGTGCGGCGTGTTACCCAAGCTGGTGTTCCTGACTTCACTCAACAGGGTCACCTGGAGGTGACCACAGGGGGCGGCCAGACGACGACGGTGCAAACCAAGAACTGCGTGGGGGAGCAGCAGCCACTGGGAGCACACGAGACCCGGGGCACGCCCCTCCACGCGTTTCCCACGTGTGGACCACAGCGAGCGGCCTGGGTGAGTTCCCAACCACAGGGGAGGCTGCGGACAGAAAGCTGTACAGCTGAGCCACAGGGACCCCAGCTGGTGCGGGAAGACGGGGCCTGACCTGGGAGAGCGCGACCAGGGACCGCCAACCTTTACGGAAAAGACTGACGCCTCAGGTACAGACGGCGAGTGAATCGGCGCGGGCGTGACATGCACTCGGGGAAACGAGTTCCAAGCTCTGGACCCTCCCAGGGCGAGTGCGCCTGGCGTGCTCCTCTGACGTCCACAGCTGGACGGCGGTGACTGCCCGCTGCAGGCCACCTGAGTGCTGCAGGTGGGCGAGGCTGAGCCAGGCCGTGTGGTGGGCACTGCCCACGGTGGTACTGACAGGAACACCCCCGTGAGGCCGTGAGCTTCTACAGAGGCCGCTGGGCTGGCCCAAAGGATCAATGAACCGTGGCATCAGCAGCAAAGCCGCACCTGAGAGTCAGCCTCCGCCAGCAGCACTGGTCCCACAGGGAGGCGCTCGGT
Organism: Lasiurus borealis; assembly: GCA_004026805.1. Classification (NCBI taxonomy): domain Eukaryota; kingdom Metazoa; phylum Chordata; class Mammalia; order Chiroptera; family Vespertilionidae; genus Lasiurus; species Lasiurus borealis. The sequence goes on from PVJN01015852.1 coordinate 25,113, forward strand.
CCCATACCTTGTGGCTCCACCAGGACACAGAGGTGACCACGTAGCGCCCGGTCGGGTCCCACTCCACGTCGGAGGCCATGTAGTGCTCTGCAATGTTCATGACGGTGCAGTCCGACGTGTCCACAAAGGCCAGGGCGCCGTTCATGCTGGAAGACACAGACAGACGTCCTCACCGGGAGCCTCCGGGGGAGGCCCGGGGCGTCCCCTAACCGCTGCCTCGCTGTTCGGTGGACACTGAACAGAGACAGGACGAGGCTGAAGGCTGTCGGGCCCACGGCCAGCCTGGGTGTCTGCAGCACATTTCACGGAGCAGGCCAGCTGTGTGCGCCAAGCCTCCGGAACCACAGTGGGGACAGCTGCCAGAGCGCCTGCACACACGGGCAGCGTGCTGAGGGTCCTCGCACCCACGAGAGCACGGTCATGCCTGGGCCCAAGTGCACCAATACCGAGCACCACCCGCCCTAAGCATTCAGGCTGGGTAACCCTAACCCTTGCACACGAGAACTCAAGATCTCGAGGATTCAGCGGTGTCGCCGCTAGGAACCCAGCGCAGGAGGCGTGGACTGGGACTGAGGTTGGGGTTGGAGTCGGTGTAGCAACCCACAGAGCGTTGCTCGGGGATCAGGCGGACACCCACCTCCTGAGACCGGCCAGCACCACGAACTGTCCTTGGGGGCTCCAGAAGATGGTGTTGGCCTGCTGCTTGTCAAACATTTCTGAAAGGAAGGGAGGGGCTGTCAGAGGTCGTGATGCAGGCGCTAGGGCCAGCACGCAGCCAGGACTGAGGAGCTAAGGCCTGGCACATGCCCAAACTCAGAGAAAGCAGCCTTATCCTCTCGACGCCAGGGCAGGGAGCTGAAGTGGGCACTGACGTGTGAGAGAGCCCCGCAGTCCCTGCCTGTCCATGGATGACACGCCCACAGAACCACGGAACCACAATGGGTCTCCCAGCGGCGGACTGAGGCCTGCACAGCTGCCCCGGCAGGTCCCCCACATGCCGACTGACACACCCCTACAAGACACCAGACAGGCAAGGCCACCTACTGATGAGCTCGATCTTCCCGTTGCTCTTCACGTGGTAGAAGGACACGGATATGCGGGGGGCCTCTCCGTGCAGCACCGCGAACTTGCTGCCGTTCGGCTCCCAGGCGAAGGCGATGATGGGCTCTGTGGGGAGACAGCCGGTCACCGGTCAGGAGCAGCCGTACTCACGCTCCCTAAAAGGACGCCGAGCAGCCGAGGAACCAAGGCCTCGGGCACGGGGTCCACAGCGGCTCGTTGGCCTGCACCTCTCCTAGCCGGGTGGAAAGGCCCGCCCACCGCGGGCTGTGCGGCTGTGGCCGTGTCCTTCCCTACACTCGGTGGCACGCAGGGTCCCAGGGCCTCGTGATGGGCTGCCCACCTCCAGGGCAGGAGGCTGGGCCTTACATGCTCTCCTCTCTCTGTGATCCCCCGTCCAACCCTCCCTTCCTGTTTCTCTCTCCAGCAAAACAGAACACAGGCGAACTGCCACCCGAAGGCAGAGACACGGCCTTGGCACAGTCCCTGGGCACAAAGGGCCTCTCAGAAACGCAGATGGATGAGCTCCGCAGCCATGCTGTGCCGCCTGAGACCCGCCTCCCACATCCCCGGTCAGCATGCCTGCTCCCGTGCTCGGTGAACGGACACACGGGGAGAAAAGCGGGCAGCTCCCTTGGCCAGTGGGAAGGTTGAGAGAGTGAAGCTGGAAAGGACAAAACTCCTGACCTTACAGCCTCGCTCTGGAGCTCAGACCCACGCCCTAAGGTCACTGCCGCAGCCTGTCCTGGTGTCCCGCCCCAGCCAGGCACTCACACCAGGTCCCGCGGCCACTGTGAGCCCCACCCAAGGACACTGAGCACAGAGGGCTCCAATGAACTTGCCTTTCATCTCCACCACATCGACAGGGACCTGCTTTTCCCTCATTCGGAAAATTTCAAAGTTCGTGACAACACCCTGTTAAAGAAAAGAGGGGGTGACAACGTGGAGACCTCCAATCTGCCCCACAGCCCATCTACAAGATGCCACACGCACAGGGAAGGTGATTATACTATGCGCCACTCCTTGCTATGCACCCATTCGAAGATCCTGATTGGAGGGGAAGGGGGGACAGAGCAGGATGTCTGGAGGAGAGTGGGGAGTGGGGAGTGAGGAGTGGGGCGTGGAGGGCTGCTAGTGGGGCGGACTTCCTGTCTGGGGCAATGAAAACGTTCTGGAATTGAGACGGCGGACTGTGCTGCACAAGCTGGTGAAAGCCACTGAACAGCCCTGGAAGGCTGAGGCTTGTGGTGAGTGGATGGGATCTCAGTGGAAAAGTTCCAGAAGGGAAGGAGAATGCTTCCGTTTGAAGGGAAAGCAGGCAACTTCTTAGGAAAGTTGAGTATCACGTGATTCGAATCAAAGAGGAGGACTGAGTCAAGCAGGCCCTTCTTTGTGCTTAAAAATACTGAGAAGCAACACATCCCTTTGCCCTAGAGAAGAGTGGGGGCTGGAGCCTGCATCACTCACTGCCCGTGAACAAGGAGGGTTAGGGGCACCCATTGCACGCACTCAAAACCTACTTTAATGTGACTCCCCCAAACAGAACTGCCTGTTGCAGGCGCTACAGCTGCTCGAGCCCCTTAGAGCAAGGCACACAGCCCCTCCCAACGCCGCTTCTGCTCTGCGGTTGGGGGATTGCAGGCGTGAAACACGGGGACGGAGGCGACGGAGTATCAGCTGGGAAAAGCCCACGTGTAAGCGGGCCGAGAACCCACCCCCGTGCTGCTCGGTCAGCGGTGATCCCATGAACTCTGAGCCACGTGAGTCTCACCACTCAACGTTCCGATGAAGACCGCTCCTGGGCCAGACACGTCCGAGCTCTCACCACCACCTGCCCGCTCCCTCCTCCTGGTACCAGGTGGGCCTGGCCATAACCCCCAAACTCAGGCCACGCCCCCGCCAGCACCTCCACACCGGGCCGGCAGACCCTGCTCACCTGGGTGCCTTTGGGGGTCCTGTCCACCTTCACACACAGGTAGTCCCCGTTCTTCTGCCAGTGCAGCTTGCAGTCCACCACGTTGAAGAGGTTCCGGACCCGGATCTCCTGCCGGCTGGGCAGCTGCATCAGGGTCACGCGTGCGGGGATGTCCTTGTCTTCGGGCACCCAGAAGGCGATGATGTTACCCCCAGGGGACCAGGAGAAGTCTCTGCGGGCAAGGAGACCGCCGTCACAGGGGCAGGGGCAGAGCGCTCTGGCCGTTTGGAGGCCCAGCAGCAGCCCTTCGTGGGAGCGCCCTGCCGGGTGCTGCTCGAGGACCCCAAGTCATTTCATCCTGTGGAGCCTCGACCCGAAACTCCCCGGCAGGAGAGAGGTGCTGACAGTGACGGCCACGGCCCCTCGCCAGGACTCACAGCCACCCGGCCACTCCCTGCGCTGCCAGCAGGTCCCATCCCTCTGAGGCTGACGGGCACCCAGCAGGAGCTGAGGGAAACCCACAGCAACAAGGGAGGAGCAGCAGCTGGTGGGAGACTGTGAGTTCGTGCCGTGAGCAGCATCTTTAGTTCTGTGTTTATGAGAACCGAGTCCTGACTTTTTAACATAAACCATAATTTTGCCCAAAAATGTAAGAAGGGCCCAGCTAGCATGGCTCAGTGGTTGCACATCGATCTATAAACCAGTCAGGGCGTGTGCCTGGGTTTCAGGCTTGTTCCCCTGTAGAGGGCATGCAGGAGGCAGCCGATCAATGATTCTCTCTCATCATTGATGTTTCTACACTATCCCTCACCTTCCTCTCCGAAATCAATAAAAATATATTTAAAAGAAGAAAGAGAATAAAACACATGGCCTCGTGTGGCAGCCCTTCAGACAGACCCTGCCCCCACTGAGGCTTCCAAGGAAGGAGAGGGCCTCTGAGAGCGAGGAGCTGGCCTCACCAACCCCCCACCATGTAACATGGGCCCGTCCGTCACTACGTGGAACCCCTCGCCTCCGTGTGGCTCTCAGGAGGGACCTGTGCGGGGAGGGACACGTAGCCAGGCGGCACAGGCCGCAGCTGGGCCATAGAGCGAGCGGGAGGGGCAGCTGGAGGAGCCCACTTACTTGATGCCGGAGATCTTCAAGCTCTTCTTGTCCAGGAGGCCCATAGACTGTGGAAAACGAGGTCACAGTGACTGAACAGCCAATGTCTCAATAACGTGACGTTTTTACAAAAAGTCCACGGGAGGTTCCGACGTGAGTGTGCGTGAGCCAGAGGGTGACAAAACCGAAACCGCCCCCGTCTCCCAGCCACCTCTCGGCACACAACCCTCTGAGCACAACACGCGCTGGCAGAGGACGACCAGACCCAGGACACGGGGCTCCACCGTGCATGCATCCAGGGAAAGCCCACCCGAGCCGGCCAGCCCGTCCCCGGTAATGGAAGGATCACTCACAGGAGTTTCATAGATGCTGAGCGTGTCGAGGGTCATCCGCGCAAAGAATTTGCCATCATGGCTCCACCTGAGACGAGAAGACGATCAGTGAAGGCTCTGCCCACGAGCAGCCCTGAGGGTGCCAGCCCCCCTCCCCCGCCCCCATCCACCTACTTGAAAATCGGCCAGTGAGCGGAGCTTTCACAGTGGAAGCCTCTCTTCTTCTGCCCCGTGAGGATGTCCCAGATGATGATGGCCTGAGGGTCATCCTGGGTGTCCATCAGGGGGCTGAAGGTCACCAGGTATCTGTAACGGGGACACGTTTTATTTACATAAAGTAAGTTTTTGTTGATTTGAGAGAGGAGGAGAGAAACATTGATGAGTGAGAACCTCCCATCATCTGCCTCCTGCGTGCCGTGCCCCCTATTAGGGACCGAGCCTGCAACCCAGGAGATGCTGCGTGGCTGTGGGCCACGGCCTACAAGGTCTTCATGTCCCCCCACTCTCCCCACAAAGCTACACGGACTGTCACACACAGGAGGATGTTCATTCACAAAATAATCTGTAAAATACATGATCTTGGACCAGATCCTGAACTGAAGGGGAAAATTTGAAAAGAACATCCCTGGATTGAGTGACAGAATTCTAACAGTAATCGGTGTGAAACTTCCTGCCGTTAACTATGCACGCAGCCAGGTAAATTCCCATTCCCAGCAAATGCACACTCGGGGGAAAGGGACTCGATCCTTCCACTGACTCCCCAAGTCTCCAGAAAGCATTATGCTCCTCCATTAGGAGAGGAAATGACAAAGAACGAAGCCACACGTGAACTGGAGCGCTCGCACACAGAGTTCTCGGACCTCCCGCCGTGTCTCAGGGTGAGACCACTGCAACGGGAGACTCCTCTGCGAGGCCAGCGGGAGGGGGAGGGAACGAGGCCGACTGCACTGCCCCAAGGGCTTACCTTTCGCAAGGCGAGAAGTCAATGAGCTGGACGCCCTGGTGGCTGAACCTCTGGATCTGTTTGAATTTCTCTCCCCCCCAGAGAGCAATGCCTCGCTGATGGAAGGTCGCCAGGTAGGTGCCCTTGGGAGACCAGCGCACGTACGTCTCTGTCCACCGCTGCAGGAAGCAATGCCACCTTTAACAGCTCAGCCAAGCGCGCTCCTAGACGGACCCTGGAGACCAAGACCCCTCACCTGCTCTCGTGCCCAGCCCCCCCACACACACACCCCCACCTCCCCCATGTGGTAGCAAACACCCACTGCTCTCTCTTCGATCGACACGGGATCCTTCACGTCATTCCAGAATATGGAGGTGCGGTCTCCACTCTCGAAGATCACACTGTACTGATCCCTGCACTCCGCCTCCTCCAGCCAGTAGCGTAGGTTCCCCTGGAAGAAGACGGGGGGGGGGGGGGGGGGTAACATGTCGGCTTTTATCAGAGAAATGCACTTACTTGTAACACTGCTCTTGGAGGTGGACACATTCTGGCAGCATCTCCAACTCCCCAGGACTCACCCACCCCCTCCAGCCAAGAGGCTAGCCAGCATGTCTTCAACTACTTAGAGACCGATTGCATCCCACATACCAAGTCTTTGAAAGGCTGTTTCTCTGGAATATCCCATTCGTCGCTGATGGTCATGTACCTGAAGAGGAAAAGCAATGGTCCAACAGCAGGCACGATGGCAGCTACCCCATGGCTGCCCACCCCCGCCCGGGCAGGACAGGCAGCCCTCAGCTAACATCCACTAAGCGACCTAACTGATGGTACGTTTCTATGGCAGCTCATCAACACTGTAAGGAAACGCCATCTCCGAGGACCTGCTGCACCGCACCCTGCTGTCCACCCCAGCGCGGGGGAAAGGACGCGTTTTCCTGGTGAGACCGGTGAGGGTGCTGGTGAGGAGGTGCTACTGGCCGGAGTGAGTGAGGGGCCAGGGATGTGAAATGGTCCTGCGTGGTCTGACCAGAGGGTGGGACCACCCGAAGGCAGGAGCCCTCCCCCCGACCCGGCCAGAGCCTGAGCTCACTTGTCAAAATCGGTGAAGAGGTTGACTCGGAAGGTGTGCTGCTTGTCGAGCTTGTAGCCGTCGGCATTCTTCACAGCATCGAGGGCGTGGGCCGGGGACGCGTACTCCAGGAAAATGTAGCTACGGCGAGAGGAGGCGTGCGTGGACATGAAGATCGGCGTGCTCGTGCTCAACACACACACACAACCTTCACCATGGCACACATGGCACACACCCGGGACTGTGCCCCCACCGTGTCCGAGGCAGTCAAACCTCCAGCAGAGCAGCTCCTGAATGTGAATGAAATCCTAACAGAAGCTCCTCATTCATCAAAACGTCCATTAGCTTGGCTGGGGTAATGGTTTCATGGACGTGTGTGTGTCAATATGTGTGAGAGCATACACTTTAAAACTGGGCACGTTCACTGTATGTCAACTATTTCATAAAGCTGTCACAAAACCTAAAGTCATAAAGATTACAGCCCCGGCCAGGGTGGCTCAGTAGGTTGAGCGCCATCCCATACACGAGTTGCTGGTTCCATTCCTGGTCAGGGCACACACCAGGCTGCAGGCTCGATCCCAGTAGGGAGCTGCAGGAGGCAGCTGATTGATGTGTAGCTCTCACACTGAAGTTTTTCTCTCTCCCTCTCCCTTCCTCTCTAGAAATCAATAAAAGTTTAAGACAAAAACACTCCCTGAATTTGGAATGCTTAAAAAAGTCGTGGGTATTATGTACTAGGTTGTATTACAGGCACAGGCACAAAGGTTCTCAAGGGTGTTTCATTATAAACAAAATGTAACAGGTATCCTTCCACCTGTTTCCTCGTAGAAAACAGAGGAGGATCACTGTGTCTGGCCACTTTTTTACAAATTAAACTATGCTCGGGAGTTTCTAACATCTGCATTAAACAAACTTGATCAGCTCACCCTATCCTGTCAAGGGCTGGCATTTACATGAACTGCAAACAGTGTCTGATGAGACACTTCTTCCTCTGTGACCATCTGGGCACACGCCGACACTGCCCAGCGGCAACCCCAACCCCACTCCTAGGTCCCGAGCACGGAAACACACACACTTGCTCCTAAGGGGACACCTGTGAGACTTTGTACCTGGGAAACACTGAAGCCAACTGCTGGGAAACAGATGGCCTGTCACGGGAGGGGACAGAACGCCACAGCACGTAAAATGAAGGCACCAGAGTTGCAGCAAAAGCAAAGTGCAAGACTGCCTACGAGGCCACCAAGAGGCACTACTCTAGGTCACACCAGAAAAAAGGTGACTAAGCAATGACACAGTGCGTTCACCTAGACTGTGAAAACATACCCATCCGGGATGCTACAACATGAAAACTAAAGCGCCTTAGCATAAAACACATGTATGATTTCCCTGGAATCCGCCAGCTTCGGATCTGTGGGCCCCTTTACGCTGGAGGCATCATGTGCCCACTGTTCTGAGAGACTGAGACACTGGCTCTGATTTCCTGAGGAACATTCAGCAGCCCTGAGGCCTGTCCCTAGTGAAGAAGCTGCTCGGCGGAGCTTCGCTGAAGGTGGTGAGCACCCACCGGAATGAGGTGGAGGCAGAGAACCCGGGCACGTGGTGATTGCCGGGGGAGGGAGGATACGAGGGGAGGGGGCTGACACCGGAAGTAGGAAGGACACCGAGTCCCAACTCACCCTTTGGTCTTGCCCTCCTCCTCCGGGTAAAAATCGTTGGTGATTTTCCCGAACTTGGAGAAGATCTTGTGGATGACGTTTTTGAGCTTCTCCAGCCGGTCAGGTCCCACCTGAGGGACGTTGTCCACCACGATCACCGAGTCGATCCCGTCCGCTTCCTGAGGCCGGTCTTTGAGCACGTCTCCCAGCAGCTCTGCGGAGAGAGTTGTCCAGGGCTTACTGACCGAGCCACACGTCCACAGGGAGCTCGCGCTGGACCAGTTCCCAGCGAGCGGGGAGATGCCTAACGCAGCACCTGGAGGGCAGCCTGGGCGCCGGCTCCTCCCATCTACACTGAGAGGAGGAGGAGGAGGAAGGCTCTAACTCCTCACACTCTCCGGACAGCCGGACATGTCCACGGTTCCTGGCAGTAAGGGAAGATTTCAAGTGACTTTAAAAAGAAAGACTTTCAGCAATGAGAATGCAAACGAGAGAAAGGCCTTTCCGGGAATGAGAAAACCTGGAGTGGGCGGGGAGTGCCCCCGAGGCCTTCCCCAGCCACCGCCATTGGACACGCCACCAGGCAGTTCCTCCCGTAAGTCTGAGACAAACAGCTCGTCACCCAACACACAGCCTTTCCTCTGAGGACACGGGGCTGAGGCGGACACGAATGCTCTTTCTGAACAATCCTGAACGAATTCACTTGCTTGTCTAGGACGCTGTGAAACAGCGGAGCACTGGGAAGAGCAGACACCTGCAGAGCCACCATCACAGCACACGTCCATCTCAGCCAGGCTGAGTGAGGGTCAGCGAGCCAGCCAGCCCAGGGCATCTCAACCACAGGTGCTCTGGAACCTGCGGGCCACTCTGCTTTTTCTTTTTTCATTGATTTCAGAGAGGAAGGGAGAGAGAGAAACATCAAAGATGAGAACCACTGATCAGCTGCCTCCTGCACAGCCCCACTGGGGATCAAGCCCGCAACCTGGGCACATGCCTCTGGCCAGAATCGAACCTGGGACCCTTCAGACCACAAGCCAACACTCTAGCCACTGAAGCCAAACTGGCCAGGGCCACTCTACCTTCTTTATCAGCCTTTTAAGAATTTCACCACACCGGCCTGCCTGGTGTGGACCAGTGGTTGAGGCAGAGCACCCAGCACAACAAAAGGTGGTGTGATTGATTCGGGGTCAGGGCACACACCCAGGGTGCGGGTTAGATCCATAAGACAGGAGGCAACCAATCAATGTTTCTCTCCCTCCCTCCCTCTCTCTGGAATCAATGAAAAATATGTCCTCAAGTGAGGGTTGTTAAAAAAAAAAAAGAATTTCAACATGCCAAATAGAATATGTCAGAAAAAAATTCTTTGCTGCATCTCATTCTCAAAACTTAAGATGGATTCTCTTCATTTTGCATTTGAAATGTTCAATAAGTTCAAAGACCTTTCAAAAGGCAGTCTTAATTTCAAGAGGCATGCCTGTTAAACTACGAGAGGCCCGGTGCACAAAATTTGTGCACTGGGGGAGGGGGTGCCCCCTCAGCCCAGCCTGCACCCTCTCACAGTCCAGGAGGCCTCAGGGTAAGTCCGACTGCCGGCTTAGGGCAGCTGCAGAGGCGGGAGAGGCTTCTGGCTGAGCGGTCCACCCCTGGGAGCACACTGACCACCACAGGGCAGCTCCTGCACTGAGTGTCTGCCCCCTGCTGGTCAGTGCACATCATAGCAGCCATTTATTCCACTGTTAGGTCAATTTGCATATTAGCCTTTTATTATATTATGTAGGATTTCTAAGTCATTACAACCCTAAATATTGAAAATGTTATCTTAAAAATAAAAAGAACTGCCACTTAAATTTCAAGTAGAAAACAAAAATTAAGACCAAAGAGAAACTTAAAAAAAGGGGCAGGTTAGAGCCACACCTGGTGCCGGCTTTCCACAGGACAGGACGGGAGTCAAATCCAGGGGCTTTTTAAAGCTCACGCACCACACAATTAAGCGGCCTGTTAAGCCTGATCTGAATTTACGAGGGTCACAATAAATCGCCAGCGTTTGTGCACAGGGTGCGCTCCTTCCCACAGCGTTCAAGGTCTTTATGGGAACAAGTGTTGTTTATGAGAGTCTGTCCACGCACTGCGAGGTTAGTAACCACACACACACACACACACACACACACACACACACGTCTCCGTCGTCGCCGCCTGCACATCTGGTCCTTGGTGCACGGATTCCCAGTCTGGCTCCAGAGGAACAGGAAGAAGCAATTCTCAAAACGAAGGAGCAACATAAGCATAAACGGTCCTTAACGAGCGCAAAAGGAAGACATTTAGAGGGAAAACTTTGACCACGTCTGGCTGAGCCCACAGCAGCAGAGAACGGACACTACACGCTACGGGCGTGAGGATGCAGCTGTGTGTCCCAACCTGAGGGGCCAGGCGCAGCTCGCAGCACAGAGCAGCGCTCAGGGCGCTAGGAGAGGGCGCTCCCTGGACTGCACTTCCCAGGGGAGTGGTACCCAAGCTGTCCCTCTCTGCTCCCCACAGACAGGACAGGTCTTCTCACAAAATACAAAGCACACGTCACCAACCGACACAACAAGAGACCTAGAGAAATGGGAGGCGTGGTCAGTGCGGCTCCAGGACCGGCACTCCCGGGTCCCGCTGGCCACAGCCACCACCGCCTGCGCTCCACAGGCCTGCCCAGCGGCCACCGCGCCTTGCGCTCCGGTCAGCATCCCCGCAGTCACACCACGATTTGGAAACAGCTCACGGTTCAAGCCTCGTGTGAGGTAGGCGAGCTCCAAAAACGCTTTGGCTTGGAGTACGCACAGAGGGCTCAGAACGGGCCCTGCGGTGGACACCACCATTTAGAAGGGAACCCCCACCCGCGTGGCAGAAAGCAGGCGGCCGGCAGCACTTCTCCCGGCGAATCCCCGGCGGCCTGCCCTGCGGTCACACCGCGTCCCTCCTCCCAGGCTCCCAGCACCGCACCGCAGAGCTCTTCCTGCTTCCCACGCCGACGTGTTTCTGTCCAGGGTGACAGGGCGACGCAGCCAGGGACCACCACAGACAACCCTCGCAAGTGCGTTCTGCATCCACAGCTCGAGGTCTGTTTCCTAGACTCCTTTTCGTATTTAACTCGAGGTCCTTTTAAAACTGTCTCCGCCAAGATCAGTGTGGCTCAATGGATAGAGCGTCGTCTTGCAGACTGAAAGGTCCCAGGTTCGATTCCAGTGGGGGGCATGGACCTTGCTTGCGGGCACATCTCCACTGTGGGGCGTGCAGGAGGCGGCTGATCGATGTCTCTCTCTCATCCGTGTTTCTGACTTCCTATCCCTCTCCCTTCCTCTCTGTGAAAAATCAATAAAACATACTTTTTTAAAAAAAGACTCTGTCTCCATCTCCGTGGGAGCAGACACAGCAGCTAAACACTCATGTCAACACCACCAGTCTGGTCAGTCCCTCTTTGACGCGGCAGAGGCAGCATCTGGCTCTCTCGGGGCAGCACCGCCCCCCTCGGCAGCGCTGTTTCCGTCTCCCCACGGTGCACAGGGAGCGCCCCCCGCATGCGCTCCGGGAGGCGCAGCTCCCACGGCTGGAGGAACAGACAGAACGAGCAAGCCCAGTGGGGGCAGACCTGCCCCTGACAGTCAGTCTCAGTCTCGTTAGGAGCGGGACGCAGCCAGGACGCAGCAGCGGGGCCTGTAAGTTGCATCAGGATGAAGGAGGGCAGAGCCGGCTGTAACCCACCGCCTCGCGGGGCTGCCTCCGGGCCGCACAGCCGCCCAGCAGGCTCGGGGCGCGGTGGGGCGAGGAGTGTGGGCGGTGGCCCTGCGGGGTCCGCGCCCAGTCGGCTGCAGCGTGGACAGGAGTGGCCGGCGGACACCCGGCCCCCCGCCTACCTGCAGGCGAGGGGGCTGTGCCCGGAGGCCGCGCGGCCCGTGGTGTCCGGCTCCGCCCGAGCCCCAATGCGCCCCGGCCCCCTGTACCCCACAACCCCAGGGGGCGGCAGGAAGGGCCGGGTCCGTCCCCCCAAATTGTCTCCGCACCCCGCACCCTCTCTTACTGGGGGGACAGGAGGAGGAGGATAAGTAGTGGGGACCCCCCCGGTCCCCCGCGCCCGGAGCCCGCGGCCTCACCTTCCTCGCTGACGTCGTCCACGAAGTCCTCGGGGTCGCTGAACGAGGGCTCGTCCGCGTCCGCGTCCCCGTTCTCGGCCACGACGGCGTCCTCCTCGGCGGGCGCGCCCGGGCCCCCGGCCGCCCCATCGGACCGGGCTTCGGCCGCCGCCGCCGCGTCCCGGGCCTGCTGCTCCCCGGGGGCCTCGTCCTCGTCTTCGTCCTCGGCCTCGACCGGGGCGGCGGCGGGGGCGGGTGGCTCTTCGGGAGGCGGCGGCGGGGACGGGCCGGGGGTCACGCTGGCCGCTTCCTCCCCGTCGTCGGCCGCCGCGGGCGCCTCGGCGGGCGCTTCAGGGCCCGGCCCGGCCTCCGCCTCCTCCTCGTCCTCGCCGTCCGCCGCCTCCTGCGCGCCGGGCCCCGCGGGCCGCGCCGCCGGCTCCTCCCCCGGCGCCTCGGCGGCCGGCGGCTGCTGCTGCTGCTGCTGCTGCCCGGGCTCGGCCCGCTCCTCGGCCGCCTCGGGCGCCGCCACGTTCTCCGCGTCCTGCATGGGCCCGCCGCTGCCGCCGCCGCCGCCTCGCCGCGCTTCCGACTCTCCCAGGCCGCCCCGCGCCGACGGCCGGGCCATGTGCGGGCCGGCGGGCCGTTCCACCAGGACCCGGGCTGGGGGGGGGGCTCCCACGCCCTGACGCCTCCCCGAGCGGCCGGGAGGCCCAGCGGACAGCGCAGCGCCTAACGGGGTCAGGACGGGGCTGCCAGGCTAGTGCGCGCTCCACGGCGATCCCCTCTGCCCCGTCGCTCCGCCGGCAAACTCACTGGAACTGCCAGTCCCCCCCCTCGGGGAAGGGAAGGATGGTTTCGCCCAACATGGCGGCCACGCTCTCTTCCTCCCGGCGGGCACCGCGGCCGCGGCCTGAACCATTGGGGGGACGCCGCAGGGGGGAGGCCCCGGAAGCCAGGCTGGGATGCAGAACTGTGCGAAAAACCTAACTCAGAAAGCCACCCTGGGAAGACCCGTGAGTCCAGCAAGCGGCTCGGGCCGGGACGTGTCCGCCTGTCGCCAGATAAAACAGGTCCGCTCACACGTTTCCAAGCTCCCCCTTCACGTGTCTGTTTTTAGACTCGCCCACGGACTGGGCATTTAGAATGGACGGCTCCGAAAGAGAGAGAGGAGGGGGACTCCTGGCGAGCCGAGCCGGCCAGCACGGCCGGAACACCGCTTTCCCCCATGCAACGTATAAGTGAGAGCTGCAACGTATGAGAACTGCTTTCAGCGAGCACGCCCGGGAACCCCGCTCTCTCCATCCTGACAGTCACGATGGGCGGGCGAGGAAGCCGCGCCCCTCGGCGCGTGCGCGAATGCGGGTCACGTGGGTGGACGGGCCCGGCGTGGGGCGGGGCCTGAGCGAGGGCGGGGCCTGAGCGAGGGCGGGGCCTGAGCGAGGGCGGGGCCTGAGCGAGGGCGGGGCTGCTCTGGAAGGTGCAGGCGACCAGGTGTGGGATGTGTCTGGCTGGTGTTTGAACCCTCGGGGCAGAGTATCCTGTATCTTTTTTTTTTTTTTTTAAATCAGCTGAGACCGGTGTGCTCAGTGGATAGAGCGTCGGCCTGCGGACTGAAAGGTCCCAGGTTCGATTCTGGTCGGGGGCATGTACCTTGCTTGCGGGCACATCTCCACTGTGGGGCGTGCAAGAGGCGGCTGATGGATGTCTCTCTCTCATTGATGTTCCTGACTTTCTATCCCGCTCCCTTCCTCTCTGTAAAAAATCAATAAAATATTTTTAAAAATATCAATCATTTTTATTGATTTCAGAGAGGAAGGGAGAGGGAGGGGGAAACATCCATGATGAGAGGATCCTGGATTGGCTGCCTCCTGCGGGCCGAGCTGGCCACCTGGACAGGTGCCTTGACCTGAATGAAACCGGCGATCTCTGGGTGGACGGAGGCCAGCCCACCAGCTGAGCCAGGGGCTGTGCTTGTATCCTGTGTGTGTGCTTGGTGCTGGCCAGAGTGAGGACCACGGTCGGGTGGCAGTGTTTGAATGAAACCCGGGGTGGCTGGGGGCCGGGAGTGGGTGTGGAACGGGGCCTGAGCCTCCGTCCGGGGAGAGGAGAAGGCCCTGAGGTGGTGGTGGGTGTCAGAGTGAGTGTGCCCCCGCCCGGGGCCTGCACCGTGGAAACAGCCCAGCGGTCACCTTACCGTCCTTAGCGTCTTCTCCCCCCCATTGCAGGGAGAAGGGGAAAGAGCCCGGTTCTGGGGTTGCCTGACACCCAGAGTGACTCTGACTTTCCGCGGCCACCCGGGGCAGGTCATGGTTCGATTCCCGGGCAGGGCACACGCCCAAGTTTCAGGCAGCTGATCAATGATTCTCTCTCATCGTTGATGTTTCTTTCTCTCTCTCTCTCTGCCTCTCCCTTCCGCTCTGAAATCAATAATAAATATTTAAAAAAGAAGAAGAAGCAGGACTTTCGTGGGAAAACAGCTGGGACCTAGGTGATGCCTGGCATTGCGATAACAGCACTGTGGGGTGATGTCTTCATAGCTGTGGCATGTCCTCCGGTGCTAACATCGGGGTCACGGGACCCCTCTGAGCCACCTTTGCAACTTCTGTAAATTTGAAATCATCCGAAATGAAAAGCTTGTCACAAATTATTGAGACTCAGACAAATGTCTGCACCCCTGATGCTCACCGCAACATTCCTCACAATAACCAAAAGCTCAAAGCAGACGAAACTGGTGTGGCTCAGTGGACGAAGCGCTGGCAGACTGAAGAGTCCTGGGTTCAATTCCGGTCAAGGACATGTACCTTGGTGGCGGGCACATCCCCAATGGGGGGCATGCAGGAGGCAGCTGATCAATGTCTCTCTCTCATAGATGTTTCTAACT
Source organism: Lasiurus borealis (assembly GCA_004026805.1). NCBI lineage: Eukaryota > Metazoa > Chordata > Mammalia > Chiroptera > Vespertilionidae > Lasiurus > Lasiurus borealis. The sequence continues at coordinate 40,180 of PVJN01015852.1, forward strand.
CTCTATCCCTCTCCCTTCTTCTCTGTAAAAAAATCAATAAAAAAGGTCGAAACCAATGTGGCTCAGTGGATAGAGCGTCGGCCTGCAGAATAAGAGGTCCCAGGTTCAATTCCGGTCAAGGGCATGGACCTGGATTGCGGGCACATCCCCAATGGGGGGGCGTGCAGGAGGCGGCTGATCGATGTCTCTTTCATCGATGTTTCTAACTCTTTATCCCTCTCTCTTCCTCTCTGTAAAAAATTAATAAAATAACTAAAACCGGTTTGGCTCAGTGGATAGAGCATCGGCCTGCAGACTGCAAGGTCCCGGGTTTGATTCCGGTTAAGGGCATGTACATTGGTTGCAGGCACATCCCCAGTAGGGGGCATGCAGGAGGCAGCTGATTGATGTTTCCCTCTCATTGATGTTTCTAACTTTCTATCCCTCTCCCTTCTCCTCTGTGAAAAAATCAATAAAATGTTTTTTTTTAAATCAATAAAATATATTTTTTAAAAATCAGTAAAAAAGAATATATCAAAAGGTGGAAGCACTCCAATGTCTGCCCGGTACATGGTGAACAGCGCACCCCCTCCCCGCCCCTCAACACCTGCTACAGTGAGGACCGGCCTCTCACAGGGGCAGCTGGGTGACATCAGCCGGACACACAGGGACACACACTGACTCCACCCCTGAGGGAGGGGCTGGAGGAGGCAGATTCACAGGGTGGGTGCAACGGGGGGAGCAGGGGGTTAGGTGAGTGTTTACCAGGGACCCAGTCTCAGTAGTTGGGGAAGATGGAACGTTCTGGAGATGGTGGTGGTGGGACGGCCGCCGGGCAGTGCGGGCGCTTGCCCAGATGGCAGCCTGCGGCTCGTGCTCACCGGGCCACAGCCCAGGCCTTTGCAGTGCCGCCGGGGGGAGGGGGTGTCTGCCAGCTGGGTGACCTCGAGAAGGTCTTGTCTGGGGTGAATCTCCCCTCTGGGCGGGAGGATCCGGAAGGAAGGAAGGAAGGAGCCGGCAGGAGAGACAGCTCGCCTGCAGATGGCGCGCTGGGCCTCCCGGTACCGAGCGGGCTGCTCCGGCTTCCCCTCCACGTCCCCCAGGGCCAGGGCAGGGCAGGGCGCTCTGAGGTTCTCATCCTTCCTCCCAGAGAGGCCACCGCAGGGCTGTGCGCGTCACAGAGCAGGGAGAGGAGGGACAGGTGGGAGCCTGCACCCCCTCCCACCGACCCACAGCCTCTGCCTCCAGCCAGCCTGGCTGGGCAGCTCCTGGCAGGGCCTTCAGGTGGGGCAGGGGCAGGAACCACACCGTCCTGGCCGCCCCCTACCCCCCGGGGACCCCGCCCGCCCTTTCCTCCTCGGAGCCGGTGTCCAGCCGCGGCTCAGTGGTTAGAGCGATGGCTCAGCACCCAAGAGTTGTCGGGCTGATCCCCAGTCGAGGGCACGTACCTGGGCGGCAGGTTCAATCCCCGGCCACAGTGGGTCAGGGTGCGTGGGGGAGGCAACCAACCGTTTGCCTCTCACATCTGTGTTTCCCTTCCTCCCTCCCTCCCTTCCACTAAATAAAAGCCAAAACCGATGTGGCTCAGTGGATAGAGCATCGGCCTGCGGACTGAAGGGTCCCGGGTTCGATTCTGGTCAAGGGCATGTACCTGGGTTGTGGGCACATCCCCAGTGGGGGGCGTGCAGGAGGCAGCTGACCGATGTTTCTGACTCTCTATCCCTCTCACTTCCTCTCTGTAAAAAAAATCAATAAAATATATTTTTAAAAAACTTAAAAATTAAATCCTCTTCCTCTAAAAACCAATAAAACTTTTTAAAATTTATATTTAAATATATTTTATTGATTTTTACAGAGAGGAAGGGAGAAGGATAAAGAGTTAGAAACATTGATCAGCTGCCTCCTCCACACCCCTGACTGGGGATGTGCCCACAACCAAGGTACATGCCCTTGACCGGAATCGAACCCAGGGACCTTTCAGTCCACAGGCCGACGCTCTATCCACTGGGCCACACCGGTCTTGGCACTTTTTTTTTAAAAAAGAGGTTTACTCTATTCAGCCAACATCTAGCTGTGACCCTGGGCAAGGTGGTCCTCGTTTTATGTGTTAAAGCTGAGGCAGTGAGACAGGAAGGGCTGGGGCAATTCCAGGCTGGTCAGCCCAGCTTCGGCTCGCTAACAAGTCAGGGGGACGGGGCCTGGGAGACAACTCAGGGGGAGTGCCTGGGATCAACTGCCAGGCCCACTGCTGGCCTGCTGTGAGCCGGCGGGGCAGGGTGGGGGGGTCCCTTAGAGCTCCCGCTTCCCGAGTCCTCACTCGGGGGACACGGAGGTGGCGTGAGAGTCCGGCTTCTGCGTGAGGAGCCCAGGGAGCGACAGGCACACGGGTTCAGCACACGGTTTCCCCAGGAGCCTCTACCTATGGGGGTCCCTCTGCTGGGCCCTCAGGACCAATGGCTCCTGTGCCTTTCCTGCCACCAGGCCACGCTTCCACCTCCGACCCTGCCTGGCTGGGTGAGGAGGGAGGTATTCCTCCATCCATTTGGTCAGGAGCTCAGAGGCACCCTCCCTGTGTTCCCTCTCCACATCCCCTCCCACCCTCCACCCCCAAACACACACACAGACGTCAATACCCAACACTCAGGACCTGTTTGGGGAATAAAACAAGCCTTCTGCCTTAGACCAGCTCTCCACCAGGACTGCAGGCTAGACTCACCTGGGGGAGTTTTAAAACAGCCTCATGAGCTGAAACCGGTGTGGCTCAGTGGATAGAGCGTCAGCCGGCGGACTGAAGGGTCCCAGGTTTGATTCCGGTCAAAGGCATGTACCTTGGTTGCAGGAACATCCCTAGTAGGGGGCGTGCAGGAGGCAGCGGATCGATGTCTCTCTCTCATCGATGTTTCTAACTCTCTATCCCTCTCCCTTCCTCTCTGTGAAAAATCAATAAAATATATTTTAAAACAGCCCCCACCAGGCCACAGGCGATGACCTCAGAGCCGTGGTGGGGGCTCCGGGCAGTGTGTCTGAACACCTCCCCGGGCGAGTAGGCCCTGCAGGCAAGACGCAGAGCCCCGGAACTCCAGGCGGTGACTGTGCGTCAGGGGTTCAGATAAAACAAGACATTTACACGCTGCTGTCCTTGAATGATGTCCAACGTGTACTCATAAAACGCTTTATGGTTTTCCAGGCGCAATGAGCTTTTAAACATTTAACAAAGACCTTGTGATCCACTGTGGGATAGGGGTATGTGGCAAGTAGAGGAAGTTATCTGTGTGTGTGTTTGGGGAGGGGAGACGGGGTGTGTTTGGAGCTGGGGAAAGTGCTGAGCCCGTGGAGACGGGGGTGTGTGGAGCTGGGGAAAGTGCTGAGCCCGTGGTAGCTGTG